>OZ057400.1:111627154-111719696 GCA_964056695.1 Melieria picta
TGGTATTTTATTGCTGAAATGTTCAATTAGAGTCAATATTCTGAAGGAAAAAATTGTATCTCAAGAACTGTGGAAATTGACCGGGAAGAGTTAAATGAAAAGATTATGAACACTTGATTTGAACCCATCAACCTAATAGTTGATGGGAACAGTCTCCAGAGATCATTCCACAATTGCGCAGTACAGACTAGAATCGAACTCTTCTTCTAACGATGATCCAAAGAGTCCATAAAGCTGCCATTTCATACTTAGTTACTAAAATGGGTAAAAATTGGGTAAATAAATAAACTAGAATTTTTGTACTTCATTAGAATTGCAGCTTCCGCCTTTTTTTAATAACTTTCGAACCAATAAAGTTAGACTAATGAAATTGACATTACATTTTCAAGGATATAAAGGATTAAAATTTTCAAAGCACGTTTTTCTTGTTCTTTTTTTACAAATAGATAAAAGATCAATTTTATTTAAATTCTTGAGCCTTTTCTCTTTCATTTGATATACATATCGCCATATTCTAACGAGGTTAAGTATTTTTTATATTTTTTTTAATTTTATTCTCTTAAAAATTTGGAAGTCCTTTTAAAAGAACAAAGGATGTAGAAATGAAAAACTGAGAACGCAGTATTACTATGTTTGGTCTCTAGTTTCACGCCCTTATGGATTTTTTCGGTGTGAACATTTTTTTTTAATTTCTGTCGCACGCTGTAATCATTGATCTTCATCTTTCATTACTTCTTCATTACTTTTAATCTGTACTATCTACTCTTCCATCAAACTATCTGTAAATCAATCTTTATGTGCATTAATTTGTCTCACAACGTCATTTCTTATCCATTCCAATGTCTCTTTGACCGCTGATTCGTCTAACTATCTGTCTGTTAGTTTTTTTATTCACATTTTATTCATATTTTTGTGCATTCATCTATCTGCCAACCTTCCTTCTTCTCTTCTTGTCCCTTCATTTGTTTTTTCGACTGTTGATCGATCTATCTGTCTGTTGCTTTATTTTCTATTTATCATCTTTTTGTGCACTCATCTGTCTCTCAACATTCTTTCTTGTCTTCTTGTTCCTTTGTCTCTCCGATCACTGATTAATATTTCGATTTTCCTTCTATTTATTCTCATTCTCAATCATTCTTCTCATTCTCATCATATTCTCATTCATTCTCTTTATTCTCTCAACATTCTTTCTGGTCTTCTTGTCCGTTTCCTTGTTTCTTCAACCGTTGATTCATCTATCTCTCTGTCGCTATATCCTCTATTTATTGGTGTATTTACGCATCTATTCACTCATCTTTTTGTATATTCATCTGTCTCAACATTCTTTCTTCTTGTTCCTTTGTCTCTCTGATCGTTGATTCATCTATGTATGATTCGATTTTTCTTCTATTTATTCGTGTACCTTCTTTCCGTGCATTGGTCTGTCCCTCAACATTCTTTCTGGTCTTCTTGTCCATTCATTTGTTGCTTCGACCTTTGATTCATCTATCTGTCTTTCAATTTGTCTTCTATTTATTCGTCATCCACTCACTCATCTTTCCGGCCATTGGTCTGTCTCCTAACATTCTTTCTGGTCTTCTTGCCCGTTCCCTTGTTTCTGCGACCTTTGATTCATCTATCTGTCTATCGATTTTTTTTCTATTAATTCATGAATTTACTCATCCACTCACTAGTCACTTTGTGCTTTCATCAGTCTCTCAAAATTATTTCTTCTTTTCTTGTTCCTTTCTCTCTTCGAGCGTTGATTCATGTGTCTGTCTGTCTTTAGTTTTCATGTATAACACAAATTCAGAGAGTGGCTAAAAATTGACTTATTTAAAATCTAACTTTAAAAAATGTTTTTTCTTTTATTTATGAACTCCAATTCTTGAGATTTTTTCACTTTTAACTCTTTTATTAAATTTTTTTTACAGAAATTAGGCGAATTCATTTATTTAAGAATTTGACTTTTAATTGTAATTTTTCATTTTTATTGTTAAATTTCATTGAGCCTGAAATCTCTCTTAATCATTTATTTAAGAATTTTACTTTTAATTGTAATTTTGTATTTTTATTTTTAAATTTGATTGAGCCTGAATTCTCTTTTAATCATTTATTTAAGAATTTGACTTTTAATTGTTATTTTTTTTAGTTTTTAATATTATTTCGCATGAATTCTCCTTTAATCATTTATTTAGGAATTTGACTTTTAATTATAATTTTAATTTTTAAATTTTATTGAGATTGAATTTTCTTTTAATCAGTTATTTAAAAATTTTATTTTTAATTTTAATTTTAATTTTTAAATTTTATTGAGCCTGAAATCTCTTTTAATCATTTATTTAAGAATTTGACTTTTAATTTAATTTTTCATTTTTATTTTTAAATTTCATTGAGCCTGAAATCTCTTTTAATCATTTATTTAAGAATTTGACTTCCTTTCTTGTTCCTTTCTCTCTTCGACCGTTGATTCATCTTTAGTTTTTATGCGTTTATCTTTTCATTTACGTTTTCATTCACTGGATCTCTCCGTTTGATTATCTGTCAGTTAGCCCATTTACCTAACTATTTGTCAATTTATCTTTTATTTTCTCCATACATCCATCCATATGGTCATTTATTTGTCTGTCTATTAGTCCATCTGTATTACCCACTCGTCTCATCATCATTCATTTCAATTCATTTTTTGGCCAAACCATCTCACCATCTGTGCGCCCGCTCTTTACTGCAATCGCCACATCCATCCTTTCCCCCCTTCCCCATATCTCCCTCCCACCTTGGTGCCATTTCAGTTCGCGCCAAACACTCAACACACGTCACTGCGGATGCCTCCTTGTTGTCTGTAAGGTGATTCCGCATCGAGAATGACTGGCTGCCACTTGCTTTACTTCACCTCTCAAACTCCAAACTATACAAAGGCAACAACAAAAATATGCAAAAAAAAATCGAACAAAATATCAAAATCACAGATGGGCTTTAAGCTGCTGCTGGCTAAAGCGGCTTTGCTGTTTCTTCTTTAGCCGCCTTTCTGACGTTATTATTGTTGTTGTTGTTGTTGTTATTTTTGCATGCGAACATCTATGCGGCCGGCTGGCTAACTGACTGGCGGTGCAGTATGAAGTGATTTTTGGCTTATTTTGCTTGCTTTCTTATTTTATTTTCATTTATTTTATTCTTATTTTATTGTTGTTGCTGTTGTTGTTTTGGGTGCGCGGCGATCTCGCATGGAGGCGGTTTCAGTTGAAATCTAATTTAGCTGCAGGCGCAGTTCGTTGGTAGTTGTTGCTGTTGTTGTTGTTGTTCTTGTTGCCTTTGCCATGCTTGCGGTGTTTGGTGTTCTTGATACTGTTGTTGTTGTTGTTGTTGTATGGTTAATCCTTTACTCTGGTCTCCTACATGTTGTTGTTGTATATCAAAAGTGAATTAAATTTTTTGGAACGAATTTCATTCCATTTGCGTTTCGTACGATTTTTTGCACATTTTTTTTTGTTATTTTTGAATTTATTAAAAAAAAGCGCATTGCCACTGCGTTTGCTGTGTGGTAAATGTGTGTGTGTGTGTGTATGTGAATGGCTGAATAATGTGCAGCTGGTAAGATAAGTTTTGATTTTTCTTAACATTTTTGTGTGCTTTAGTTTTTATTTGATTTATTTATTTGAGGACTTGGAGAATTAACTCAATTATGTCTTATGTAAGAAAGCAACAGCAATGACCTTGAATTGTTTATAAGAGATTTAAATAGATAAATTATGTTTTTTGCATGATAGAACTTTCAATGGAATTAAACAGTCAAAACAGCGGTGAGCTGCCAACGTTAGGTAGAATTTTAGGTATGAACATTTGGAACTGTAGTCTCGTTTTAGTGGGAAGAAGTGTGTTGGTTAATGTGCAGGAGGAAAATTGAGGAAAATTACTTCCGAAGCTCGTGGCTTCTTTATAGTTTAAAAATTAATTTTGGAAAGACTTTAAATTATTTACATTTATTTTGAAACTTGATATTTCATTCGTAAAACATAAAAAAATTTAGAACAAGAGGTTATGGCTGTTACAGTCATTAGTCATTAACCCTTTCGCTATTTTGTTGCCATATGGCAACATGCTACTTTGTGGACGTCTGCATCCTCTATGGTTGCAAGAATACATTTTTTGTTGGTCTTTAGAATAGTTTGAAGTTTTAGGAAAAATACGAAATTAATAAACTGAATATTTAAGTTTAAAGAAGAAAAGTATACACGTTTTTTTAATGGTATATCTTGACATAGTAAAATTAGAAACAAAAAAAAATTAGAAAAAATTAGATAACTTTTTAATTTGACGTTTTCTTTAAATTTAGATACTTTTTTTTTTAAATTTTGGCTGAAGTAAATGAAGAAATATTCAAATTTTCGTTATGCCATGAAATTCCATAAAATTTTAGAATTTTTTATTTAATGTTGCTAATATAACCACATAGAATCCTAAAACGTAAAATTTAAAATTTTAACTTTCCCCAGTAAAAACCTGTAGCGATAGGGTTAACTAACTAACTAACTAACTTACATCCATAAAATCTATCAAATCCATAAAATTCTTGAAAAAAAATTCAATGATAAAGTTATTTCACCTTAGTCGAATTTACTCCTTTTACTCCCGTTTTGCAAAATTAAGGCCAACATTTTTGTGTTCTTTTCTAAAATCTCACCAAAAAAATGCCATTCTTATTAATGTCTTTTAAATTTTTTAAGTCTATCAGAAGCGGAAATAAAACCTTCGGAAATATAAATTCAAATTCGTTAAGAAATTTAGACTGTCTTCAGGCGCCGCACTGCAACAATTAAAAATTTTACAACCACCTTTATTGCATACTTTTAGGCGAGCATGTAGAACATACACAGTTAGCAAATACAAAAACCTCAATGAACGCTGAAAATAAGTTCCAATTATGAACTTCCACATTGCAGACGCAAACCGTGCACAAAGTTTCTGGATATGGATTGTATGTGGATTTTGTTGGAACGTAAAAGAATTTTGATTGTGGATTTTAAAACACTTCATTGGAAGAATGTAGCCAGGACTTCCTATACATTTTTCACACAACTATGCTTTGCAACTAAGTAAAAATTAACATACGAAACTTATTAACGTCCTTTGTCTTTTTGACGAAGCCTGAAAAAATTTGCTTCCGTTGGCCAAAATGCTCTGAATGTATGGAAAAAAGTTTACTATTTGAAAGACTGTCAGTAGTCGAAGATAATTTAGAAGAAAACTAATATTTGTCCCAATAAATCGGGGAAGCAGAAGTTCAGTGGTTTTTGTTTTATTTATTAAGCTTTTTATCGTTCGCAAGTTTGCTTATATTTACTAAATATTTAATTTAGCTTTTTACAACTAAATAAAATTACATTAAATTCAATGTCGATTAAATTACATTGTAAAATATTTATAATAATTACGCATAACACTAACTCATATGCAGAGAGTGGCTAAAGTTGATTTATTGAAAAACTTAATTTAAAAAAATGTTTTTCTTTTATTTGTGAATATATATAAACTCAAATTCTTGAGATTTTTTCACTTTTAACTCTATTATTAAATTTTTTTATAGAAATTAGGCTAATTCATTTATTTAAGAATTTGACTTTTAATTGTAATTTTGTTGTTTTTACTTTTCAATTTAATTTCGCCTGAATTCTCTTTTAATCATTTATTTAAGAATTTGACTTTTAATTGTAATTTCGTATTTTTACTTTTTAATTTAATGTCGCTCTAATTCTCTTTTAATAATTTATTTAAAAGTTTTACTTTTAATTGTAATTTTTTTTTTTAATTTTTAAATTGTATTGAACCTGAATTCTCTTGTAATCGTTTATTTAAGAATTTGACTTTTAATTCTAATTTTTTATTTTTACTTTTTATTTTAATCTAGCATTAATTCTCTTTTAATTTATTAAACTTATTTTATTTATTTATTTAAATATTAAAAGAGAATTAAGGCTAAATTAAAATAAAAAGTAAAAATAAAAAATTAGAATTAAAAGTCAAATTCTTAAATAAATGATAAAAGAGAATTCAGGCTCAATCAAATTTAAAAATAAAAATAATACGAATTTGCCTTTTAATTGTAATTTTTAATATTTATTTTTAAATTGTATTGAGCTTGAATTCTCTTTTAATCATTTATTTAAGAATTTGACTTTTAATTCTAATTTTTTTGTTTTTACTTTTCAATTTAATTTCGCCTTTATTTTAATTTAATTTTATTTTAATTTTTAATAATTTATTTAAGAATTTGACTTTTAGTTGTAATTTTTTACTTTTATTTTTGAATTTAATTTAACCTTAATTATCTTTTAATCATTTATTTAAGAAGTGAGACTTTAACTTGAAATTTTTTATATTTACGTTTTAATTTAATTTTGCCTGAATTCTCTTTTAATCATTTATTGAAGAATTTGACTATTAATTGTAATTTTTTTATTTTTACATTTAATTTAACTTTTTAAATTTAGTTTAATTGTTCTTATTAAATTAATTGTAATTTTTAAGCCTTAATTTTTTTATTTTCAACTTTTTTCTTTGCTTAATTTTTCTTATTGTAATATTTATTACATAAACATTTGTAATAGTTATTTTTTACCATAGATTATTTTACCAAACAATTATGACCTTTAATTTAATAGCTGAACAAGTTGTTTATTTTTGAATTTTTTTTATTTCATTTAGATTCATTTTAGATTTTGTTAATTTTTCACTTTTTATATTTATTTTATTTATATTTATTAACTCTTTTATTGAATTTTTTTAAAGAAATTATACTAGCATTAATTTATTTAAGAATTTGACTTTTACATGTAATTTTTTTATGTTTACTTTTAATTTAATTTAGCCTTGATTCTCTTTTAGTAATTTATTTAACAATTTAACTTTTAATTGTGATTTTTTATTTTTAATTGTTGTTTTTATTTAATTAAATGTAATTTTTTAAGCCTTAATATTTTTAATTTTTAACTTTTTATTTTGCATATTTTTTCTTATTGCAATATTGTTTCAATAAATGTTTTTAAAAGTTATTTTCTACCATAAATAATTATACTAAAAATTTATGACTTTTGATTTAATAACTGAACAAATTCTTTATTTTTGAATTTGTTTCTTTCCATTTGATTTTCTAATTTTACAACAACAAGCCACCCTTCAGCCACCCACTGCACATTGAGAAAACTGTTTAATGAATGCAACAATTCTGCCACTACTGCTCCAAGTTGACGCCTTCGCCATTCAGTTGGATGGTTATGGAGATGTCGCGCGGCGGCGAGTGCTCCGTCGAAGTTCGAAGCGGCAACTCGCGCAGCGGAATGTCCGGGACGCTGTTGCGATGCGTGGAGCGGCGCCGGGTCTGCGAGTAGCGCTGCAGGTCCTGGCGTTGGCGCTGTCGCGACGGCGCGTACGAGGTCTCTGTCAGACTATAAAGTGTGGTGGCGTGCGGCAGCGCGTGGGCAGCGCCATCGCTGGCATTCGCCTCATCGGCAAAGCCGCACTCGAGCGCACACTGCAGCTGCATGGCCTGCTGACGCGCCTGGCTGCTGCTCGAGTAACGTCCGTCGGCCGAGCGCGAGCGACGTTTCTTCACTGCCTCGGCGCAAACGTTGAGCAGGTTCTGCAATTTGCGATCAGTTAATGGAACAATTTTGTACGAGCAGAAGAAACCATGGCCGCACCTCCTGCATGTCGTCGCGTGCGCTCGCCTTGCGCAGGCGGCGCAGTCCGTGCTGCTCCTCCAGCTTGTTGGTCATGTTCGACATCCAGTCCTTGGCGTGCGCCAGCGACAGCGACGACTGCGAACGCTCCGGCAGCCGTTCGGGGAAGAGCGTCTCGCGTGTGCCCGTCGCACCGCCGGCGTCCAGCACAAAGATGCGCGGAAAATCAATGACGAAATCGCGACTGTGTATCAGATCGTTGAGTGCGCTGGGACGGTTGGCGGCTGCGTTGGCGCTGCTGGCTGTGGCTGCGGCACTGGCGCCCACAGCTGCGGCGCCCGCGGCAGACCGACGTTCGGGCTCATACTCCAGAATGCTCTCCTCGCTGCCAAGGAACTGGGAGGAAGATAAAACTTCACTTAAGGCGGCGCAAATACGAAAGTTGTGAAGCGGGGAGCTTTCAGTGGAACAAAGGCGAGAAAGAGCGGGAAAAGCGCAGATTTATGAGTGGAAAGAAAGATCGTGAATTGATGAGTTGAGCAACTTGGAGGTCTAAATTGGGGCCCAGGCTATGCCATGATTTCAGCATCAAGCATTCAAACATTCAATCGGTTTTGTTTTGTCAATAAAAAATCCATAAATTAATTAATTTTTCATATAATGTATTTTCATTGCTAGCAATAATTTTTTTTTGATTATTTTAAATTTTTGTATTTTATTTGTTTTGCATTAATTGATTTTTATTATGCAATTTGTATGTACAAAAAATTATATTTAATTATGTAGAAAATGTTAGAAATATTACAAATTCAAGCTTATAACTTTCAACTCTAGCGACCTCGAAGGTAATGTGGCAAACTACAGAATGTTGCAAACTTTTATATAGGAAAAGTGATGGTAAATTGAGGCAAATGCTTTCAAGTCATTGTCAGCTACATAAAATAAAATTGACCTTCAAAAACCAGTTGTCAATTAGTCAATTAAAATAAAGTTTAAGTAAAAAAAGAAGCCAAATATCTTTCGTTCAATTAAATCAGTTATGACCATTCAGCACTGTATGAAATTATTACTTTTAATATTAAACATTTTTTATGCATTAATTTTAATGAATTAATACAAGCAGAGTCTGAAAAGTTTCCAACATCAACATGAAAATGACAGCACTCGTCAACCAAAAATGGGGATTTTGCTTTAGAAATTGTTTCCATTTTAGATGAGCAGTTTTTATTGTTTAGCATTGGTTTGATGCAGTCGAAGTGTTTTTCGAATATGGAAACTTTTCAGACCATCGTTATATGTGCACTAGACATGATTTAGTTGGGTTTAATGATGTCGCATCGAGCTCAAAGTACACAAAAATGCTAGGAAATTCAACAAATTGCATCACAGCTGCTCAGAAGTTGCTCTTAGAGGGTTAAAATCTATGACTGACCTCAACTAATTTTTCCTTCTGAACATTTTTCTCGAACATACTTACCCCCTATCTCCAACCCTTAATGGAGCTCCCATACAAAATGATGGGTTTTTATTAAATAGGCTCCCACTGCTCCCAGATTGCTCCCAGATGTATCAAATCTAAGACCGACACCCATTCATTTTTGCTTTCAAATGTTTCTTCCACACACACCTACTCGCTATCTCCAATTCTTAAGGGGGCTGCCATACAAAACTGACCATTTTCTATGAAAATTGCTTCCCTCTTGTTTAAGTTAATCGGGAAACATCATATCTCTGGAACTTTTCAACCGATTTTAATGATTTATTCAGCGATCTACAACATTCCTAAATGCAAAAAATACAAAATTAACTAAAGTTGAAAAGTTCACCACCAGAGGGCACCTCCCATACAAATGAAGTTGTGAGGTGGTCAAGTTTTGGGTTTCTACAAAGCAAAAATCAATGTTTACTGTCGAAACCCTATAAACCTTCCTAGTTTGAATATAATTGCAATCGTAATTGAGTATTAAAAAGAAATTATTTGATTTTTGTGGGCTCATGAATTTGTTCACCAAACCAAACACAAATTCTTCAGATTCTTCAGCTTCGAGAACCCATTATTAAAAATCTCCATTCAAAACTAAAATCATGTCTAATGTGCACCCAAAATGTCCACATGTAATGTTTTCCTTTAAAAATATTTTTTCAATATTTGTATAGGTTAGGTTTAAAAACAGGCAACTTGTACTGGTACACTGTACAACACACTCGTTTCCAATCCTTCTTTAGGCAAATGTTTTTTTTTTTTTAAATACTTAATCATTTCATCATTTTCCATCACTTTACTTATATCACTTATCATAAAAATCTTTACTAAAATCACTGACTTTGGCTGTTTACAAGTAAAACGTTGTCTTTCCGCCTTCAGCATCACATAAGCGTTTCTAAAAGAACTTTTGAAATCAAAAACATACAACTATATCTTATAATACGTTAGCGTTATTCGAATAATAATGCTTTATACTAACTTTTCGTTTACATAGCAAAAACTTAGCAGTAGCCAAAATTTCCAAAATTTATATAATTTTTGATGTATTTTGAATTTAGATATTTTTAAGCAACACTAGCAAATTTTTAGCGAGTTTAGTACTGAAGTATGTCGACTGCCAATTTATCTAATCCATTAATCCAATAGTATATTAAAAAATTTGAAATATTTTTGTACCGGGTGGGACAACTAAAGTGATACCTTGCCAAAATTGAACAATTTTAATTTCTGACAGCATTTTTTTTTAACATTCAGCCTCAACTGAACAGCTAAATCTGCAAGTTCTTAGAAGACAATTCAAACGGAATACGTCGATCATTTGCCTTCACGACGAGCTGAAGTCGCCTTCGAAATAGCTAACACGATGTACAAAGGACCTTCTGGATTGTGAGTCATTCATGGCTTTAACCAAGTTTTAGGGCATCCAATGAAAAGTGTTTTTTTTACAAAAGCCTTCCACTGCAAAATACTTCATAGGTAATAGCCGAGGGAATTCAGGTCTGGTGGGTAAGGCGGCCTCGGAAGCCTCAGTTGTGCGGTTTTTGTGGATAGATGCAGAGTCCTTTTTAAATGTACAATTTTTATTTTCAAATATTTTTGTCGTCCTGGTTTACTTTAACATTCATAGAAAAAAAACCAAAGGCGAGACTTAATTTTCAACAAAGGCTTCAAGTTGACGGTCGCCATGGCAACTAATTGATTACAGTGAAAACGGCAAACACATCATAACAAAATCTAATATTTTTTGTGCACCTAATTACAAATTTTCCATAGAAACTTTCTGATTCTATACTTTCACAAATGTGGTTGTGTTGCTGCCGTCGTCAATGTGTTCGGGGTATTACGTTTAGCGTGCATTATAAACGACTTTCTTCACGGTGAACTTACACTAAACTGTCTTCAAATTTATAAGAAACATAAATCAAATCAAATGTCAAATATGCCAATTTAAAAGAAGTATCACTTCCATTTTGCACAACTTTTAGTTGGAAAAAATATTAAAGCTCTGTGCAAATTCATAAAAAGTTTTTTTAATATCTTTCAATTACTTTGTTACTTGAAGCAATCGACAAAAAATTTTTTTATTTTGGTTAAAATTTATTTTAATTTAAGAACACTTTTAATGTATTTAAACTAAGTGTTTACTTTCACTTTGGCACCATTTATGTTTTTTTTTGTTCTTAAGTAAATGTTTTCAAATAATTCTTATTGCAAATTTTACCCAGCAATTCAATAATTAAGGCTCAGCCCAAATGAACTAATTTTAATCACTGATTAAATGATAAATTGTGTTAATTTCAAATCATTGATTAGAACTCAACATATCTTAGTTTACGAAATGTTCCAATTGATCTTAAACTGTCTCTATGAACAATTTTTAATATAACAAAAAAAAATTTCACGTAATTTAAGTGTTTTAAGTGCCCAAATGAATTAATTTTAATCACTGATAAATATTTGTGTAGCTCAGCCCAAATGAACTTATTTTAATCACTGAATAAATGATAAAATTTAAAGTAATTTAAGTGTTTTAAGTGCCCAAATGAACTAATTTTAACCACTGATAAATATTTGTTAATGAAATGAAATAATTTTAATCACTGATAAATGATAAATATTTGTGTCTGACAATTTCAATGTTTGACAATTTCAAATCATTGATTAGAGTGCAACACATCTTAGTTTACCAAATGCTTCAATAGATCTTAAGCTGTTTTTATGAAACATTTTTAATATATCTCAAAAAAATTTCAAGTTATTTGAATGTTTTTGAAACTTATAAAAAGATATCACTTCAGAATACTTCTCGCCATGGTCGACTTATTACCAAAAAAGTCAATGAAATTATGGATAAGTTTCAGAGAGTTCGTCATGTGAGTAGTCACAACATGAAGAAAAAACTGAAAAAAGAACTGAAGATCGACCACAAAAACATTTTGAATCATTTGCATAAAGTTGGTTTCAAAAGGAAGCTCGATTTTTGAGTGCCTCATGAACTAAGTTTAAAAAGTTTAAAACATTTAATGGATGAAATTTCCATCTTCGACTCTTTGTTGAAACGAAATCGAGCCATTTTTGAAACGTATGAAAAGTGGATCACATACGACAATGTTCGAAAACAGTCTTTCAAAAGAGAAAGCTCCAAGCTGCGGTCTCAAAGCCAAGATTGACAACAGAGAGGGTGATGCTATGTGTTTTGTTGAGACTTAATGGGTATCATCCATTAGGCTACTGTCGTCTGGTTAAACGATTCGGTTCGAATCTCTACTGCCAGCAGTTAAAACAATTGAAGCAAGAAATTGAAAAAAAGACGGAATTGATGATTGATCAACAGCAAATGTGTCCAAAGCTAGGCCACACACATCTTTGTTGACTCAGTAAAAACTAAAAGGTTTTGACTGGGAAGTTTTGATGCATCCATCGTATAGTCCTGGATTTATACAGTCAGATTATGATTTGTTTCGATCTCTTAAACACTCTTTTGCTCTGGTAAAATTGGTTTCAGAAGAGGACTGCAAAAAGGTCCTGTGTCAGTTTTTCAAAGACAAAATTCAGCAATTCTACAATAAAGTAATAATTGTTGTGGTCGAATAATGGCAGAAGGTAAAAAAGAAATTATAAAAAAAATAGTAAAAAAATTATAAATTTTTACTAAAAGAAACGCCGAATACTTTTCCCATCTCAACAAATACAGAAGTTAATAGCTCCCGTCGAGGAGGCCCGCTGGAATACTTCTGAAAAAAGGCAGTCAAAGTCACAGAGTCATTGATGATAATGACTTATTTTCAGCTATTTCCAGGTCAAACCATTGTTCCATATAATCTTCCACTCCACTCTAATTATTCCAGCAAATAATTTGTTTAAATTGGAGTACAAAAATAACTTTCAGAGATTAACAAAAGTTGAAAAAACTAGCATTAAAAACATTGGATCATCTTTTAACTGTATTCGTGTTGAAGGGTCATAATTTTCCTCCAAAATGTCAGTAAGAGTTATTTTGCTAAAGTGTAGACAACAAACTTTCTTTGTGCTCTAACCATGTCAAACTTTGGGCCAAAAAAACATAATTTGAGGGAAGAGCTGATCCTTTTGCACAATAACGATCGGTCATTTGTTGTAAAAGTCATTAAAGGAAACGTTGGAGGCGCTTCAATGGGATGTCCTACCCAACAAACCATACGTTACTACTTTCGACTACTATTTCTTCGGGTGGATGACTCATAGCCGTTTAATTTCTTACGAAAAAGCCAACAATTTAATTGATTCTTGGATCGTTTAAAAAGATAAATTTTTTCAATGTAGAGTCCATATGCTGCCTGAAAGTTGAGAAAAAGTCGTAGCTAACAAGAAACAATAATTTGAATGAAATACATTCTACCAATTTCTCAGAATTTAGTTACAAAAACCAAAAACTTTAAATTTGGTTACAAAAACCAGCCCTCAGAACTTATTTGTACCCCAAAATAACTCAAACAGTTGCGTTAAGATCCAAATTTTGATAGACAAACTGACATAACTATGGATCGTTTAAATGCTAATGGGATAATGATTTCATAGGTTAGTGTTTGTTGTTGTGTGCTATGGCTAAAAGTACTCGTAATCTAATATTTCTGGCAAACGTGTATTGCTCAACTAGCAAAAGCAGCTCGACGTCTCAGCTTTTTGTTTACCTAACTTTCAAATTGATTAAACTTTCATTAATTTAAAAGCTTTTAATCAAACCTTTAAATGTAATTTCGTACATTACATGTGTTTTTCTAACCCAATGTATTTGTTGTCAAGCACAAATAAATTTAAGACATACATACATACAATTATATACCTACTCGATATAGCTCAATCAATAGCTGAGCAATCAACGTTTCTTAAAAAAATGCTGGCAATACTCGTATTTTGTTGTTTTATATTTCGTTAAAATATTTCGCATTTATTTGGTAACACTTTCCACAATTTAAGTATCATTTGTCTGTAAGGTTGCATGTGTATATATGTGTTTGTGTGTGTGTGTGCATGACTGACTAGTCAAAAGTCACTGTGGCTTGGTATTAAAACCGCTTAGTAGCTAAGAATTGCTGTAGCACCAGACACAGCCAATTGGCGTTAAAAGTTGTCAACGCGAACACCAAACTTTGGTGAAGATTGTCTCTTTTAACACTAGAATGCACATTAGACATGATTTAGTGCATGATTTTTCGTTTTCAATGCGCCGCAACCTCTCATTTTATGCGGTTTGGTGAAAAAGTGCATGGGCCAAAAATTTTTGAGGCTAGAGTGGGGCTAAATGGCATCGCATCGAGGTCTAAGTTCACAAAAAATCTGGGAAATTGGACAAATTGCTCCACAGCTGGTCAGAAGTTGCTCTTAGAGGGTTAAAATCTATGACCGACCCCCACTAATTTTTTCTACTGAACATTTCTTTCAAACATATTTACACTTTTTTTTACAAAAAAGCTGGGAAATTCGACAAATTGCTCCACAGCTGGTCAGATGTTGCTCTTAGAGGGTTAAAATCTATGACTGACCCCCACTAGTTTTCTCTACTGAACATTTCTTTCAAACATATTTATACTCCATCTCCAACGCTTAATGGATCTCCCATACAAAATGGTCGTTTTTATAAAACAGGCTTCCACTGCGCCCAGGTTGCCCCCAGACGTGTCAAATGTAAGACTGACCCCCATTTATTTTTTCTTCTGAATGTTTTTTCCATACACACCTAACCGCTATCTCCAACCCCTAAAAGGGCTGCCATAGAAAATTGGTAATTTTCTTGTAAATGTAGTAGTTTAGTAAACGATAAAACATCGTATCTCGAAAACTACTGAACCGATTTGAATGATTTATTTAGCGATCTTCAATATTTTTGAGTGCAAAAAATACAAAATAAATAAAAGTTCAAAAGTTCACCACCAGAGGGCGTCTCCTATACAATCGGTGATCAACTTTTGGGTTTCTACGAAGCAATAATTAAAATGTATTGTAGAAACCCCATTAACCTCCCCATTTCGAATATAATTGTAACTTTAGATTTGTGTTAGGTTTAATTAGGTTCAGAGGGCGTGTATGTAAAGCCCGCCATTTTATTCTGAGGCATCGGTGCCTATTGCAAGGCGCTCTATGACTGCGCAAAATAAGAGGTTACGGAACATCGAGAACCCATTATTAAGAATTTCCATACAACATTAAATCATGTCTAATGCACTTACATGAGCCCATTGAGTGGTTTTATTATTTAATTGCATGGCTTTTTGAAGAAAAATCCTCTGTGGTTTGTTGTATTTTTCCAAGCCAAACTAAAAAATTTACAAAAAATTGTTAAAAAAAATGCTACACCTATTTTGTAACATGACCCATTTGGATATTTAATAAAGTATCAGTTGGCCAAGCATTCTAGTGTTAACACGCAACTGGCTGTCAACTTGCAAACTTGCGCTGTTACATACATTCAATATAACTAAAACTATACGACAGGGGCAGTGAGGCAGCGAGGCAGTGTCAGAGCATTGGGTCCACTGCGAATTTGCTAGTTTATCATTCATAGCAACACTTTCAATTAGCTTCACATGTCTGCACACTGCCGCTCTCACGTCCCCAGAGTCACTTTGAGTGTGTTTCTTTGTGTGTGTGTGTGTGTGCTGGCGTATTTAAAACTAGCGTAATTATCTAAGTAATTATGTAATAAGTCTTAGAAAGTCTTAAGTAATTTATGTTTACATATAAAGTAATTACAAATTTCAAAGAGCTTTACAAACAGCTTGACGGCAGCTGCAACTAAACGCAAAATTTAACACAAACAAAACAGCGCTAGCAAAATTCATAAAGCCATACAATACAAGTAATGCATACATAATTCTATTTACAGTGATATGGCCGGGTACGCATCGCTGGCCTACTGGCTGTGGCTACATTGGGGGAGCGGGGGGGGTGGAGGCGCGCACAATCGAACGCATTAGACATCAGTCACTTGACGACTGGCCGTCGACACCTGCAGCACCAGCGGCGCCGAGTTGCGTCGCCCATTGCTGCCCGCCACAACGCCACCAATCTGGTGCTGGCAGCCAGTTCGACAATGTGACTCGCCGCTGCAGCAGACATTGTTGCCGTTGGCGCTGCAGCAGCCAATGTTGTTGCTACAATTGCTATTGCTACTATGACTACCACAATTATTGTTATTATGACTACAACTAGCGCTACTACAACTATGTTGTTGCTGCTGCTGCGGCTGCGCCTGCGACGGCGGTTGCTCCGACTGATACGCATGCGCGTGCGTCTCGTGTGGCGTCTGCGTGTGAGTTGATGCAACTGCTGGTGCGGCTAGCGGCGGCGGCGGCTGCGGCTGCGCAGCGGGTTGCTGTGCCGCCGAGAATGGCGGCGCTAGCGCCACTACAATGACCTCCACATCGCGCTCATCTAAGGCGCCCATGTTGGGCGGTATATGTTGCGGACTGGGCGTCGAGTGTATCTGGTCACCCACCACAAAACCGTAAAATTTCAGCACATCCAATTTGCACATGGGACAAGTGCGATGCTCAATTAGCCATGGATCGATGCAGTTTTTGTGAAATTCGTGTCTAGAGAAATGAGATGAGAGAGAGAGAGAGATGAATACTAAAATTCTTTTATATTGAAATAAATACTCACTTGCATGGTAACACTCGTATGCAATCTGAAGGTTTGTATGCCTCAATGCAAATGGCACAACAATCGCTGTCCATGTCCTTTTCATCGCTACTCTTACCAGTCTTCGTGGGGATCTTCATGATGGCCTTCTTGGTGACAGAACATAGCTGACGCTGTAAAGTATATATTGATGAGTTGAAAAGTTATATACAATCAATTATATATATATCACAAAAATTAAAGGCATACATATCGTTAACACTAGAAAGACCATTGGGTCATTTTGATGGTTTTTAATTTTTAAATATATTTTTTTTCTTTAGTTGTTCTATCAACTTTTGCTTTAATGACTTTTATTTTTTTATTGGGTTTTAGAATTAGTTTTACAATTAGAGTTCTACAATTATAATTAACCCTTTCGACCCCGAATTTTACCCTGTGTCTCGATATTACTTTTTGGTATTTAAATCATGCAACATTTGCCTAAGAAGTGTGCACACTACATTTGAAGTCGCCACGGTTCTTTGTTAGAGTTCTGGAGCTAGTATACTTTTGAACAATTTTAGCTTAAAACGGGTTAAATAAATTTTGTATCAATATTTTTTAATTACAGAAAAATTATTTAATATTTATGAAAAAATACAAAATTATCACTTTTTGATTTTATTTAACCATTATTAAAGAAAAAGGGTTTTGATCAAACGCGCCCAATTCGTAGACTTCAATTAGAGCACAAACTTTCCCTGATATCGCTGCAAATTATTGCAAATTATTTTGGGGATAACAGTAAAATTTTTGTAATTTACTTTGAATTCACTTCTAAAAATATTAATTTGTTGGTGCCTACTTAAATAAAACCCAAAAATCAATCGTAGCTTTTGCTATAAGATGACAAAGAGGTGAAGTTTCCCTCAGGTAACTTTGGGGTCGAAAGGGTTAATAGTCAAAACATCTTATTGTGTTAAAAATTTATAAGCTTACAAAATGTAAGCTCATTCTATCTCGTTCTCACTTATTTCTGATACAATGAAATCGCGCCAAAAATTGCACTTTTATTTAATTCATTTGTTATACGTTTTGTTTTTGTTAAGTTTTAACTGTTAATAAGCTGAAGATGGATAAAAAAAGGCTGCATTAAATATATAAAAAAAAATATACTTATATATTTTTATTTTTTTATGAGAAGTTTTATTTTTTTTAAATAACGCAAATTATAAAACAGTTTTAGGAGATTTTTTTTAATTTTGGGAAGAAATATTTTTTTAAGATGTAGGAGAAAATCATTTCAGGTATGTGGCAACACTGTTAAAGGCACATATATCGTTAACACTAGAAAGACCATTAGGGTCTATTTGATAGTTTTTCAATTTTAAATATCTGTATTTTCTTTAGTATGTATTTCTATCAACTTTTGCTTTCATGACTTTTATTTTTTTGTATCGGGTTCTACAATTAGAGTTCTACAATTACAATTAGCCAAATCCGATGTGTACTTTTCCAGATATTAGCAGATATAATATGTTGTAGTCTTTGTAGGTATGGAAAACTTGTAGTCTTTCTAGTGTTAAGTGAAATTTGTATAAAGGTTTATACAATTTTATGACAATTTTCATAATTTTGTAGTTATTTTTAGAATAAAAGTCATCCTAAAAGTATGCCACGTACTAACATTAATTGTACACCACATCTTAGTGCATATTAAATTAATTTACTAAACTCTTTGGCATACTTTTAGCATAGATTTTAGTTCCAATATACATAAATTTATTACTTCATATATTCTTGAAAACTTACCGACTGTTGGTCTTTTGTCTGCAAATATCGGAATCTTTGTATGTAGTAAAATAGTAGCCAAACTAGTGAAATCACCATAAGCACTATGAATGAAATGGACACGAATAGCACTGATGTTCTGCAAATAGAGACAAATATTCAAATAAATTAAATAATATACATATAAAAAATTATATTTCATTGAATAAAAATTTAAAATTTTTTTAATATTTGTATTTGATTATAATGTAATCGAATTTTATAGAAATATTCAAATAGATTAAATGATATATGTATAAGAAACTTTATTTTATTGAATAAAAATGTAAAATATTTTTATATTTTTAATTGATTATAATGTAAGCGGATTTTATAGAACTTGAACTTGAAGTTTAGAAAGAGTTTAGATCAACGACTGCTGTCCTGTCTGTTATGTTATGTCTTCTATGCCATCGTTAAGTCATGCAATCAATCAAGTCAATGCTTTTTTTTTAGAAAATCTTAACTTTGTGACTAACAAGAAGAATTTTATATAAATTGAGAAATATTTTAATTAGTGGTTAGGGTCTTGCAGATTCTTGTACAAATAATTCTTGCGCTAAAGATCACAAACCGTTGCGGTGCTTAATAGGCTAAACCAATAATAGTTGAGGTTAGGTAAGTTGGCAGGCTAGGTTGGGCACACCTAGATCCCTAGCGTTACCAATTAGGGCTCCTTGACATTGCAGGTCGACGTAAAATTATTAGTGAGAATGTAAATGTCCCTACTGAAGTTTTGAAGCTTAGCAACGACTTAATGTTGTGTCTGAGGACCCCACCGAATCCAGGGAAAACGGGCTCCTAAGTGAGTAAGGCAAAGATTTGAGATAGCCGCACAGAAGCATAGAACGAGCCCCAAGATTTATTTTACTTAATAGTTGAAGAAAATTAATAAATAAGAAAATACAATTAAAAATTAAAATTCTGAATTAGAATTTCTGAACAAGAACAAACTAGTTTAATGTGCTTTTGTTGTAAAGTCTTTTCTTATATTTACGCGTTAAATTTCATTGCAGTGAAATTAATATTTCATTAAATATTTTTTGTTTGAACTAACAACTACATTCAAAAAAGTCATCAGTACTTTGAGTATTTAAAGTAGTAAAACTAGTTGAAGAGACCTTCAAGAACCACGAGCTCTCTAGCCCCACTCCTTACAAAGACCCTTTGAAAGATTCTGTGTATTCAAAATATATTTGATTTGATCTAACAAGTAAATATATCAAAAAGTCTTCAGTACACTGAGTACTTAACGTAGTTGAAGAGGCCTTCAAGAACTATGAGTTCTCTAGCCAGTCTCTCTACAAATACTCTTAGAAAGGTAGAGTGTTTAAAGTATTAAAACTAAGTAGTTGAAAAGACGCACGAGCTCTCTAGACAGTCTCCTTCTTTAAAGTATTAGAAAAGAAATTAGATACAATAATGCAATTTAGGTCCACGAAAACTCCATGCTTGCGTAAAAAACTTTTCCAACCTCAACCTCTCATCAGGCCATAGTTTCATATCTAAATTTCAATCATCGAATTTCAAAAACTTTAGCTCTACCCTCTAATTTGTTTTGAAAAAAACAGTGTTGAATACACATTTCAAACATGTGGAATTTGTGGTATCACAATGGGCCCATATAGAGGCCTAAGTGTGCCTCATAAAGAGGCAGCCACGACAACCTACCCCTATCCCCCTACTCCCTAAAGCGGAACTAAATCTAAATTTGAAGCTTCGACTGTTAAATAACTGTAGCGTCTTCCAGGCCTAAGTCACAGCAATCTGATTAGTTTCTAATTGGCTTGGGGTAAGCGAAAGATGGACTGAAGGAGACACGCCAAAAATTTGGCCAACCTTAAACTTATTTCGTTCTAGACAACTTCTCTCCCCAGAAAGGATCCAGAAGACAACCATGATTGGTGCTTTGATGGATCACTGTGTAATTGGCACCCCGGCAGGAAGGTTGGTTTTGCTTCCTAATGATTTCTGTAGTAACTTCCTCGTAGGAAGAGGAAGAAAATCCACTTTAACTTCTATATATTTGTCCCACAATATATAGAAAAAAGCACACACACCTGGGCAACATCTTCTTGGACAATCTAGGGGATTCTGCCAATGGGACTTCATGAGGAACTCAAACTGATTCAATGATTGATCGGTCCTAAGCATGATTGATTGTAGAACCATGATTCATGATTGTCTTTAAACACTCCTTTAATTCTTATCATAATCTTCAATATTTCATCAATTCATTTTCATCATTCATCCAGCTTCACTCTGTTTGGAACTAAAGCAATGCTTAAATGTTTAATTTGATTCCAATACTCAATAAGTAATCAAACGTTTTTCTGTCCCAATTAATAATTTCTGATTTAAATTTAATTTGGAGATGGTGAGGACGAAGTAATAACAGTTCATGGATTGTCTTTAAATAATCGTGAAAGTGGTTTTACTATCTCCAGAAAATCAATGGTTTTTACATCTCCAATTCAGCTTTACTATGTCTGGAACAATAAGAATGCCTGAATGTTCAATTTGATTGCTATGTTCTAAAGCTAATCAAATGGTTCTTTATGCCAATGAATTATTTCTGACTGAGACTTCATTAAGAGATGGACAACAAACGAATTATCAGCAGATGGTTTTTGTCTTCTACATGTTGACAGTTGAATTCTAGAAGAGTAGACTGCCTAGAATTTTTCAAATTCGAATTTAGTCACAAAAGCACTTTTGGTCACAACTCACTCTTGACCAGATCCATCGTTAGGAGCTAAGGTTGAGAGCACGCCTGACCATCTAAATCAAACTGATTTCATAATCAATTGATTATGAACAATTGATCAGGACAATTGATTAATCCAGCGACAAAAAAGAATTCATTTACAGAAAACTTAGCTTGAGGTTTCCTCAAATGGTGATGAAGATTATTAACATAAATAACATATGAAACAACAACAATTATACAAATATAGAAAGGAATATAGAACAAACATTGAACAAGAAAAATCTATATACGATTTTTACTATACATCGAAGAAGAAGAGAGAACTACAGAGAATACAATAAAGAACTGGTTGCTTTTGTTGTACAAAGCCTGGTACAAGTTTTCATTTTTCAGTTTTTTTCTCGATTTTGCTAGTCAGTTTCACATTTAAATTAAGTGATATAATTTTAGGTTAAGCCATACAATTTGATTGCTTCTTTTTACAATAATCTATGATATAAATTTTTTTTATTTCGAAAAAAATGGGTCAAATTATATTTGATTTTAACAAAGTTTGAAATCAATTAACCCAATAAACTTTTTCGTGTAATGTCTAAATGTTTTTTTTATTAATATTTTAATTCAGAGATGACCACTCTGTTACTCGCGAGTACTCGCATCACTGTTTAAATTAATTAATAAATTTAATTCAATTATTGTTTAAATTTTCATAATTTTAAGTTATGGTTTTGCTTAATGTAACAACGAATCTGCGGCAGCTTTGATTTTCTAGAATTATTTTAATATGTTTAAATAATTTTATTTTCGTACACATATTATACTTTTTTTGTGTTTTTTAATTGATGTTTCGTTTGGCTTTCAAACTCGGATATGTTGTAGAACGCATTAGATATGGGAAATTTTTGAATAGAAAACTCTAAAAAAATAGTTTGAACTTTGAACGAACGAACAACACTACTAACTTACTTTTTTATGATCTACAACATATCCGAATTTCATCCAAAATGTATGCGGCTGCCCTGAACCATTTTCTTGTAGTATCTAAAAATATTTAAAGTTAATTGGGATAAAATGTTAAATATTGTAGAGTTTATTAAGAGAACATTTAATTACCAAGAGGCAAAAAGAAACGGAAAAACTGTCAAAATTATTTTATTAAAAAAAATTACAATACAAAAGTCTTGTAATATTTCTTTGTTAGGTCAGAAACTTTTCAGACCGACCTCGTATATGGATTACCTACAGAACCGTCAAGACAATTTTTCTTCTTTCTTTAGTTAGTTTGTTTTTTTTAGTGATTGTTTAATTAGTTATTCATAGAAATATATAAGCACTCGTTTTTTATACAACAAATACGTTGTTTCTATAATTAAGTAATGAAAACAATTTTTGAATGTTGCTAATGATATTTCGAATGAACAAACAATTTTCGATAACATATAATTTTCGAATCATAATTTTTGTAAAACTTTAACATGTAATTGCATGTTGTAATGGCAGTGTTGCCAGACAGTGCTGAAATTTCTTTTCAAAAATTTCAAAATTCTCCATAATTTTGTTTATAATTTTTGTCATTGTAAACTAACAACAAATACTTTTTTTCTATAATAAAGTAATGAAAACCAATTTTGAAACCAAAAATGAACAAACCATTTTCGATAATATATAATTTGCGAATCATAATTTTTGCAAAACTTGTTGTTGTAATTGCAGTGTTGCCAGACGGTGCTGAAATTTCTTTCCAAAAATTTAAAATTTCCCTTAAAATTTTTTTTTACAATTTGCGTCATTGTAAACTAAGGAATTAAACTCATAAATCATTAAAAAAAATGTTTAATTAGAAATTAAAAAGAAATTATTAGCCAGACAGTGCTGACATTTCTTTCCAAAAATTAAAAATTTTCTTTAATTTTTTTTTAATAATTTTTTTCATTTTTACAAAGGAATTAAACTCATAAATCATTAAAAATTTTTTTTTAATTATAAATTTAAAAAAAATTATTAAAAATTAAAAAAATTATTAGGTATTTTTTTTTTGCAGCCTTTTTATTCAGTTTCAGCTTAGCAAAACTTAACACAAAAAAAACATAAAAAATGAAATCGGTATGAAATTCGCTTTAGCAAACTTCCTTCATTCATTGAATAAATGATACACTTTGAAGCATAAAATTAAATTAAATTAAATTAGACACTTTAACTTTCAATACTCAAGGCTTCAGTGCCACTAATGATGTCAAATGTATCACCATCAAAGTCTCCTAAACTTCCTAAAGAATTCTTTCTTCCAAAAATTTTTTTAAAAGGCCAAGAAATTCCTAACTCTAGGAGGAAATCTACTGATCTGGCAACACTGCACAATTACAATAATTGTACTCGCTGTTCAGTTGTGAGCAGCTCATACTGTATTACTGCCAGACAACTCATTGCCTCAACTCCAAAGTTGCACTAAATAATGAATAATGCCCATAAAATTCTTTAAGCCAATTCGAATCTTTCACTACGCGCCTCAGCCAAACTTACAATTTCTCGAACATTTTTATTTTTCAGTAGTTTTTTTCACTCGCTTTTTTTTAGTTTTTTTTTTCAGTCGCGTGCGTGTAGTTTTATTTAAAATGTTGAACGCGTTTCGTGTAAATAGTTTGAATGAAAACACGCGTGCGGCAAAATAAGCCCAAACACAAATTAATGCGTCAAATTTATGCGACAAGCCGACAAGTCGAGACGGAGAGGTGGACGCAATAAATGCACACTTGAAGCAATTCACTGTTCAACAGTTTTACTGCTTTCGTGTTTACCGTCGCTGCCGATTTGCGCGTTTCGTGCACCTGTGCACAGTGTGTGTGTGTGTGTGTGTGTGTGTGTCTTTGCTCGATAGAAATTGAAATTTTCACTTTAATCTTTAATAAGCAATAATTTCTTTATTGGACATTCTGTCGCACTGGCTTATCGACACTTTGTCACTTGAATTTTTGCTGATTTCATGGTTGTTATTGTTGTTGGCTGTGTGTGTGTGCAAATTTTTTCTATGGCAATTTTGTTGACATTTGAATTTTGCTGAAATTTCTTTTTGTATGTTTCGTATGGCAGTTTGTAATCTTATCAAATGTCGCAGGCAAATTTGCTATTTTTAGCATTGATAAATACGGCCTAAATAAATGAGATTAGGCCATAAGCTGGCTGCTGACTACTTGCTACATACATTTGTTTAAACTTTCATGAAAACAATTCGTAGACTGTTTGTTAGTTTTGTATAATAAATTTCGTTATAATTCGCCTGGCATTAATTATGAACCAAAATTTAATGTGAAAATAAGCTTTTGTAAAAAATAACATTATAAGAAATGAGCAAAATTTTCATGAATTTCACACGCTTATTAAATACTTTGAAATAAGGCTTTTGAAAAAAATTAGATTCAGAAAAATGGGCAAACATTTCAAAGCCTTCAACAGTTTCGGAAGACTATAAGTGATATGAAATACTGGAGGGGAACTGTCAGGGCTTGGTGGACTGGATTACAATTCTAAAGAGTTGTTAGGGGTCAGTGGCGCACACAGGATTTCATTTTGGGGGGCGGGCTTGCGCACAACTTTTGAACCAAATTCCATCTAAAACCATATTTTGTATCAGCAATTTTTGTGTTTGGTAGGGGTTTGGACCCCAAAATCTCCCCTGTGTGCGCCATTGTTAGTGGTAGACAACACCGACTCAAACTACAATCTACAATTTCATAACCTTGAAGACAAGCCAGGCAGTGGCACACACAAGGCGGATAGGTGGATTTAAACCTACAAAATATTTTAAGTTAAATTTTAATATGTTTCACATATTGAAGGCAGAAAAGATGATTTCAAAATTTAATGGACGAAATCCCCCTAAAATTAAAATCTGTGTGCGCCACTGATTGGATCACAAGCCAAAAGACTCGTCAGCGGTAAAGAACACCGATTCTATCTACAATTAGATTAACTAAACATTTAAAGATAAGCCAAGTGTTATAAATTTAACTCCCGAAAAACAAACAAAAACAAAATTTCACAGACCAAAAGCTTCCGAAGCTTTTATATTTACTGAAAACATATTTATCAAAGCTTTGTGGAAAAAATATATTTCAATAGCAAACACTATGAAACACAAGTAAATATTTTGTTTTACGTAAAAGTAAAATTAAATTGAAATGTTTAGCAACAAAAAATTCAGCAAACATTATGAAGTTAAGTACTTCGTTTAAGTAAATAAAAAACAAATTGAAATCAGTTTAAATAACAACATTTTTACCAATTAACTCCTATTGTAGTGCAAATCGCAATGTCTGAGGGCGACTTTAAGTTAAATTTGATCACACACACAGGGAGGTTTGGGGGTTCAACTTCCTCCAAATACAAAAATTGCTGGTACAAAATATGCTTTAAGATGGAAGATTGAAACTTTGAAATCGTTTAGCTTTTTGCTATCAAAAAATATTAAATAGGTATTTAAAAATTCCTCCGCAGATACACTGTCACTTGCTGGTTTTCAAATTCCTGCAAAGAACTGCTTGCATAACTCACTCAGTCTGTGTAGCCATGGCTATTATGATTTATATTTTTAAACGGAATGATACACCACAGACTACTTAATAAAAATAAAGACGTCGTTCCATAAGAAGTGCGTTCGCTGTCAAATAAAAAATCTTGGAAAAATTGTATGATATATCGTACAAACTTCCGGAAAGGGTTAAGCTATTCTTTCATATGGCCACAGATATATTTGGAGCTCGAAACTATTTCCGTTGAGGAAAATGATGATTAAAAAACAAAACCGTTCCCATTATAGACAACTCTCTCCTATTAATTGTAAAATGAATGTGACTGAATAAATCTGACGAATTGGTTTGAGTTGTGTGTAAGTGGGGTGTTTATTCGTTCGATGTTGCATTGTGAATGGTTAAAAAACAACACATACACATTAACATTTGTCAACACATACGGACAAGAAATAAGCGGAACATAAATAAAAGAGAAGAAGGAAAGAATGGGATTAGAAGTGGGACAAAAATAAAAAAATTTTCACACCGCAAAAATCCATATGAGCTTGAAACTAGAGACCAAACATAGTAATACTACGTACTCAGTTTTTCATATCTACATCCTTTGTCCTTTTAAAAGGACTTCAAAATTTTGAAGGGGGTTAAAAAATGAAAAAAATATAAAAAATACTTACCCTCGTTAGAATATGACGACATGTATATCAAATGAAAGAGGAAAGGCTCAAGAATTAAAGAATTAAATAAAATTGATTTTTTTGATTTGTAAGAAAAGGATATGAAAAAGGTCCTTTGAAAATTTTAATCCTTTATATCTTCGAAAATTTGCATCGAATTTAAGTACGCTAAAACGAATCTCCTTGATCACGTGTCAAAATTTCATTATTCTCCCGTCATTGATTTTGCATCTTTTTATTATTTAAAAAACTAATACTCAAATAAATTAGAATTTTTGTACTTCATTAGAAATGCAGCTTCCGCCTTTTTTTTTTAATAACTTTCGAAGGAATAAAGTTAGAGTAATGAAAATTTGACACGTGATCAAGAAGATTTTGGGTATTAACATACTTAATTTTCAAGAAAATTATACATAAAATTTCAAGGATATTAAGGATTAAAATTTTCAAAGGACCTTTTTCATATCCTTTTTTTACAAATAGATAAAAAATCAATTTTATTTAAATTCTTGAGCCTTTCCTCTTTCATTTGATATACATAGCGCCATATTCTAACGAGGTTAAGTATTTTAAATATATTTATCATTTTTTATCCCCTTCAAAATTTTGAAGTTTTTTTAAAAGGACAAAGTATGTATAAATGAAAAACTGAGTACGCAGTATTACTATGTTTGATCTCTAGATTCACGCCCATATGGATTTTTTCCGGTGTGAAAAATGCTGTCGCTCGGTGTTATCTACTAAACGCAGCACTCATTTAGCCAGTGATAGTACAGTAAAGGAATGACATTGAAAGTATGTAAAAAATTGGATTGGAAATCTACCGATTCTAAATAAGTCAGCCAAGACCGATTTAAAGACTAAAGTAATCTTAGGGGATTTCCCTTGCAATATGAAGCATGGCAATGCTTTTTCATTGAAAGAATTCAAAGCTTAGAAGACTAGAACTTTTAACAGCACTTTAGTACATTTGACTTGTGCTTTTTTCTATTGCAAACAGCTTATAAAAGTATTAAAAAAAGTATTTGAAAAAATGTCTGTAAAGTGAAGAAATCCTCAATATTGTACCTTACACACACTTTACTACACATTCCTGACTTTTAGACACATTTGCCGTTCATTACTCTGCTGATGATATATTTTGTGCAAAATTTTTATAAGCGAAACGTGCAATCGCCTACGCTATGTCAATGTACTCGCCGGTCAACGTTTGAGGCTGCTGCCTTATCAACGAATTGTGTTGGTTTCATATTGAAAAAAATTAAAAAATTTTTTTTTTTAAATTTCATATCAGTCATACAGCATTCCAACAGCACTGCACAGCAATATTTCCCATGAGTACTTTGGCATTCAAATTGAAAAACAGCCAGAAATGATCAAACATCCTCGTATACATATATAGTATGTACATATGTATTCGTATGCCGTGTCTACAACAACGCTTCGTTTGAACGACAGTCAAATGTCATCGAACTGATGGTAAACAACAAAAATATATTGTTTTAAATATAAAAATGTTTTTAAAAGAAAACAAACAGCAACTAAGAAGAGAACAAACTGATTCAATATTGCGCACGTATGCAGATCCACGTACGTATTCTATATATGTATGTATGTGAGTGTATATCTATGTGTATGTAAATGGAGGCAATTGCAAAGTAGATAAAGACTTGATAGGATTTGTTGTTATTTTTAGTAGTTTGCTGATGCTGATGTGCCAAAAGTTTTGAGCGTAAGCGCTGCGTTTCTTTGAAAGTTTTGAGCGAAAGTGTTGTGAGTATGTTTCTAAGTGTAGTAAGATTGTAAGCTTCTTAGGCCAATTGTTTGAAGTGAAATTGTAATTATAGTAATTAATAATTATTAAACTGATTTCTTGCATTTCCACTTTTAACTTTTTGTCGAAGAGGCAAACAATCTCTAAGAATAAGAATAGAGAATCTAGAATAAAGTGCTCCCAAGCCAATTTCTATAATTATATTTTTTTTAATATAAGTGCTAATATAGGTAACCATTCACCCAAGTTCCAGCCCACAATAATTGATTAAATAATTCATTTAATTAATTCCCGGTCTGAGAGAATTAAATTAAGAAATAAAAAAAATATTACAACCTTTTGAACTATTGGTTCAAATTAGATGAGATATATTATTAGATATATTAGATGAGATGAGAAAGGACAAAGTTCCCCAAACTAATTACGATTGTTATATTTTTTTTAAGACTATTTATAAAACAAGAAAATTTCCCAGAGTTTTAGTTCTTAATAGTTAACACTAGAAAGACCGCAAGTTTTCCATACCTACAAAGACTTATACGCTGATATCTCGAAAAGTACACATCGGATTTGGCTAATTGTAATTTTAGAACTCTAATTGTAGAACTAACTTCAGAACCCGATTAAAAAATAAAAGTCATCAAAGCAAAAGTTGATAGAAATTAAATTTTTCTAGAAAATACAGATATTTAAAAATGAAAAATAATCAAAATGACCGCAATGGTTTTTCTAGTATTAATTGACCTATTTCGGAAGATGACCGCCACTCCAACCTAACCTAACCTGCTCCTAACTTTACCCATTGTAAATGCTTTTATGATTCACCTTTTGACTTATAATAGAGTTAGTAGTTTTCTTCTTCTTGAACTCAGTCTTCTTTTCGTATTTCCAAGCTTTCTTCTTCTCCTACACATTATTCTTCACGTGCCTTCTAGTTCCCTTCTGCTACTACTCCTTCCTACTAATTTTTCTTCTCCTTCTTATTCCTTTTCTCGTACCCATTCTTCTTCTCGTATTTCCAAGTTTTTGAAGTGAAACTTCTTTACGCACGCTTGACTTGGGGAGTAAGCTGGCGAACGCGTGACGTAAGCGTTACGAAAAGTGTGATCGGGCGAGGCGAACGGGAGTTGAGTGGTTTACGTACGCTTGACTTGGGGAGTAAGTTGGCGAACGCGTGACGTAAGCGTTACGAAAAGTGTGATCGGGCGAGGTGAACGGGAGTTGAGTGGTTTACGCACGCTTGACTTGGGGAGTAAGCTGGCGAACGCGTTACGAAAAGTGTGATCGGGCGAGGTGAACGGGAGTTGAGTGGTTTAAGCACGCTTGACTTGGGGAGTAAGCTGGCGAACGCGTGACGTAAGCGTTATGAGAAGTGTGATCGGGCGAGGCGAACGGGAGTTGAGTGGTTTAAGCACGCTTGACTTGGGGAGTAAGCTGGCGAACGCGTGACGTAAGCGTTATGAGAAGTGTGATCGGGCGAGGCGAACGGGAGTTGAGTGGTTTACGCGCGCTTGACTTGGGGAGTAAGCTGGCGAACGCGTGACGTAAGCGTTACATGAAAACATAAAATAAATTTAAATATTTGTAGAAAATTAATATATGTATATGTACATACATGTATATATTGTACACACACATATATATATATATACATACAGAAGGAGTGAAAGAAGTTTCACTTCAGTCGTGTGGTCATAAGCACACTCGTTTCTTTCTCTTCTCTTCTCTTCTTCTTCTCTTCTCTTTTTTTCTTCTCGTTCTTCTTCTCGTGCCTGCTAGTTTCCTTCTTCTCCTACCCATTTTTCTTCTTCTCGTACCTCCTAGCTTCCTTCTCCTTCTCCTACTCATTTTCTTCTACTACTCATTTCTCTTCTGCTATTCATTCTTCTTCTCCTACTCATTCCTCTTCTCGTACTCATTCTTCTTCTCCTACTCATTCTTCTTCTCGTATTTCCAAGCATCTTTCTTCTCCTACACATTCTTCTTCTCGTGCCTCCTAGTTTCTTTCTTCTCCTACTCATTCCTCTTCTTCTCGTACCTCCTAGTTTGCTTCTTCTTCTTCTCCTACCTATTCTTTTAACGTATTTCCTAGCTTTCTTCTTCTCCTACACATTTTTCTTCTCGTGCCTCCTAGTTTTTTTCTTCTCCTACCCATTCTTCTTCTTATCGTACCTCCTAGTTTGCTTCTTTTTGTTCTCTTACCCATTCTTCTTATCGTACCTCCTAGTTTGCTTCTTCTTCTACACATTCTTCTTCTCATGCTTCCTAGTTTCCTTCTTCTTCTACCCATCCTTTTTCTTCTCGTACCTTCTAGTTTCCTTCTTGTTCTTCTCCTACGCATTCTTTTTCTCCTACTCATTCCTCATCTCCTACAAATTCTTCTTACACATTCTTTTTATCGTATTTCCAAGCTTTCCTCTTCTCCTACCCATTCTTCTATTTCTCGTACTGACTAGCTTCCTTCTTCTTCTTCTTCTACTCCTTTATAAAATTTAACATATCGCCTAACTGCCTTCTAGCCATATTTATCGGTCAATGGCCGCACTTTAATTATCGGCGACTAACATTCAGCGACCAAAGTCAGCACAAAGGCGGGCATATTTAGAAGAAAGTTCGCCATAATTTATCGATCAAGTCCATTTCAAAATTTCACACGTACCTATTCAGTGTGTTGATGGGGCGGCTACCGTGACGGCCCTCGGTGATAATGACGTGCACCTTGGTGCCCTGATCCACAATCTTCGCCATTTCCAATCCGATATCCTGATAAGTTATCACAGCGGTTATATTGCCTGCAAATGGTGGCAATATTTTTTAACAACCCGTTCGCACTGTGGCAATTCCACAAGCAATAACAACAACAACAACAGACACAAATGCTAACAAATGACGACTTACGGCTTTTGTCTTTGATTTGCATCTTCTCCAGACTGTTGACCAGTTTGTCGTTGTAGATGATGACACCCTTCGCTCCCTTGGCGTAGACATTCTTCACCTTCTCCTCGAAGGTGCAGTGGCCGCGCCGCACCAGCGCTATCCAATCGACACCCGACGCCGGCGTCGGGTTGCCGCTCGTGCCGAGTATGTTCGGCGAGCAGGCGGTGTCGTCTTTGACGCTGCCCGCGTCGGTAATGTGCACCAGCTGGCCATCCACGTTTAAGATGCGACCCTCGCCGTAGCGCGCCTTCTCCTCGCTGTACGTTATCTTTTTCGTCTCGCCGTTCAACGTGTACGAGTAGTTGAGGAAGGCATAGTTGAACACGTCCATCATGATGCGATCCTCGGTGGCCATGATTTGTGTGGCATTCACCGTACGAAAGTAGCGATCCAGGTCCTGATTGGCAATGGACATGGCCGCCACAAACGTGGTCGTGGTGGTGGTCGATGTGAGGCGCAGACCGCCCCACAGAAAAAGACACGCCAGCAACAACAAGTCCTTGGAACACATTTTCTCGTCGATTCGAATCACACAAGCACAGCTCAATAAATTATTACGAAATTTTTGCAATTATCGCTTTGGCTACTTTGAAAGTTCTGGGCCGTCTGTCGACGTGGTCGTATCTCGATGCTCAAAATTACGGTGTTTGTGGCAATATTCCCGATTGTTCCGTTTTGTATTCACAATGATTCACTTTTGGTGTCGATTGGCACATTTGTCCATTGTACGCGACAGTGTTTTGCGCGCTTCTACGAGACGTTTGCGTTGTTCGTTCTGTTGTTGGGTTGGTCCGTCTGCCAGCACTTCTCGTCGTTTTCTAACGCCGCAAATGTTCTGTAATTAAAAATCGAAGTCATTTCAATGTTAGTTATCGTTGCGGTACGTGTGCTTTGCTGATAAGATTTTGTATTGATGTCAATATAGCAAATTGGTTGGCCATAATGATGCCTGGGTGCGGTAATGGCGGCAGGTGAAGAGAATTGCGGCCGCTTGGTCGAAATTTCTGATATTAAATTCGGTGAGTATAAGAGGAAAAGTAATAAATCAAAATCAGCCAAAACCATTGTGAGGCGCTATCAACTGGTTTTTTTGATTGAAGATTAACGGCACTTGTACAAAACTAACCGGTACTTAAACCGCGTGCATTGGGTTTAGGTTAAGTTAGGTAAGGTTAGGTTTTTTTTGTTGTTTTCCTGTGGTTCCCAGCCCAAACCGCTAAAGCTACAAAGATGTATTTGGAACTGTAGCTACACCTTGAAAAATGAACCTCCGTTAACCCATTTTCGGCCGCTACCAGAAATAGCCAATATTTTTTTAATTCCTTTTAAGGACTTACATTTAGGACCTTAATCAAGAATATTTTTGGATTTTTTTTGTGTTTTTTTTTTTATTATTTTTTTTATAAATTAATAAAAATTTAATTTCAAATAAAAACAAATATATATGTATATAATTTTGGTCAAATAATAATCAAGCATGAAAACAAACAATTGTTGGCTTACATATAGGGTGTTTTTTTTAGAGGTTTGTTTAGAGATAAAACTGGCATTTTGTGGTCAAATCTGGCAACTCTAATGTCATTTATGTTCAGTTTGGTTTGCCATTTCATCATGAACAGGTTGACAAAAGAACAACGCTTTCAAATCGTGCAAATTTATTTCGAAAATAATGGTTCAGTTCGCGAAGTTTACCGCAAGCTCCGTCCATTTTATGGTCGACTTAATCGTCCATCAGAGCAATTAATTCGGTTAACCATGGGTCGTTTTCGCACTACGTTTACTCTATGTGATAATACGCATCCGCAGAGACGTCGAACAGTGCGCACCGAAGAAACAATTGCCGCTGTAGAGCAAAATGTTGAAGAGGACCCGAATGAATCGATTCGCCACCGTGCACAGCAATTGGAGCTTTGTCCATCAACTTTATGGAAGATTTTGCGCAAAGATCTTGGCTTGCGACCTTACAAGATCCAGCTTGTGCAAGAATTAAAGCCGCGAGACCATGCAATGCGTCGTGATTTTGGTGTATGGGCCGAAAATGAGATTGATCTCGATGCTGATTTTCATCGCAAAATTTTGTTCAGTGATGAGGCTCATTTTTGGTTGAATGGCTACGTCAACAAGCAAAATTGCCGCATTTGGAGTGAAGAGAATCCACATGAGACCCTTGAGACGCCATTACATCCACAAAAACTGACTGTTTGGTGTGCTCTATGGGCTGGTGGAGTCATTGGGCCATACTTCTTCCGAAATATTGCTGGAGAGTCAGTTACCGTTAATGGATACCGGTATAGAGCCATGATAACCGACTATTTTGTTCCCGAATTGGATGGCATGAATGTAGATGAGTTGTGGTTCCAACAAGACGACGCTACATGCCACACAGCGCACGTCACAATCGATTTATTGAAGGAAACATTCGATGAGCGCATAATTTCGCGGAATGGACCTGTCAATTGGCCACCAAGATCGTGTGATTTGACACCATTGGATTATTTTCTTTGGGGATATGTGAAGTCGCTCGTCTACGCCAACAAACCAGAAACGTTAGGGGACTTGGAAGCCAACATTCGTGGCGTTATTGCCGACATACGGCCCCAAATGCTCGAAAAAGTGGTTGAAAATTGGACCTGTAGAATTGGCTTTATTCGAGCCAGCCGCGGCGGCCACATGCCCGAAATCATATTTAAACATTAATGGCATAAAATTATCCTTCCAATAAAGCCAAATTGATGGACATTAAAACGATTTTCTTGTGTTTTATTTCAATTCGAAGTTCTATACCTCTAAAAAAAACACCCTATATGTACATACATGACGACTTCTGGCCAATTTTCGATTTTTCGACCACTGAAAAGTTCGCGGTGCTGAGAGGTAAAAATATTTTCATAATTTTATGGATATCAATTGATTGCGGTAATTTGGTCTTTAGGCTTCGTAAATAATCAATAATAAATCAATAATTTGAAAAGGTTATATATTTTTCAGAATATTCAAAATATGACTAAAAAATGCTTTTTTTCGTGCCTTCGCCAACATCTCTAAATTTATCTTTTTTAAAAAAAATTATTATTTCGAGGGGTTACCAAAAGACCAAAGCTATTTTATGCATCAAAAGATCACAGATATAATGTCTAAGTGCAGAGCTACTCTCCTTCAAAGTGGCTGGTTGAAAAATCGACCAGCGGCCGAAAATGGGTTAAGACGGGATTTTTTTTAAATTCGGGGTCTAAAAGGGCAAAACATGAGTTAAGGTGTTATATGAAGAAAAATAATTTAATGGACCTATTGATTTAAAATTTGGTGCAAACACTTCAAATAAAAAATAATTCGACACGTATTTTTTATTTTTTCGAAAATTTTACTCGGTCAACAAGGGGTTAAGGTGCGTATATGGGAAGACTACGAAAAAACCATGAACCCATGGGCCCATTGACCTCAAAGTTGGTGTAAACACTTTAAATCAAAAATAATTTGGCATGTGATTTCCATTTCTTCAAACATCAAAACTTAAAGGGGGTTAAAAGTTTGTATGAAGAAACATGATTTTTTACACCTTTTAACTTTAAACTTGGTGAAAGTACTTTAAATGTAAAATAACTTGATACGTGTTTTTTATTTTTTCGAAAATCGAAATCTAATGGCTTCAACGACGGGTTAAAAATTTATATGCAGTCTGTGAAAAAAATATGAATTAATGGGCCTATTGACTTCAAACTTCGTGAAAGTACTCTTAGTGAGAAATAATTCGACATGTGTTTTTAAGTTTTTCGAAATTCGAAATCCTTCCAAATATATATATACAAATATTTTTAGGTGGTAAGTACAGTTTCATGTACAGAAATTTCTGAAACGGTTTTATATCTAAAATATGATCTAATAATTTGTGCCAACTTTTCTCCAATACTTTTAATACAAACCTTGTATGAGTTTAACGATTTTGTTTCTTAGGAATTTCAAAAAGCTTCTTAGTCGAGCACTTCAATTACTTCAGTTACATAAAAAGGTCCCTAGTGCAAAGTTAAAAGACTCAAAACCACGTAGATTATGTGTGTGAAATTCATAAATTATCACACTTAAAGGCTTAAAGAAGAAAAATATATAATTTGTCTCTTCATGGAAACATTAAAAGAACCAGAAAATTACCTTTGTTAATTAAAGGAAACATTCATTCTTCATTTTTAGAATGAAGAGATTCACAATGGACCCAATGGGATCTCCGGGTCGAGAGGCATGCCGCACACTCCTCTTCTTTAACCTAACCTAAAGGAAACATGCGTTTCTTTATTAAGGACCCAACATTTTCTTCTGATTAATAATTCTTAGAGCAAAATATTTTTGATTATTTGACAAACTTGAAGGAGGCTCAATGAAGTATTACAAACATTTTACTCTCTGACATCTGTGTGTCCTTCATCAATTTGACAGTTCCTTTAGCCCATTTATGTATGCAATTTTCTCTTCTGGGACAACAACAATGTGAGTATTAAAGCATCTCAACTCAAGGCCATAATGTTTAGTATTTACACTCTTATATATAAATTATGTATTTTGATGTAAGCAGCTTCTGTAATATTTGCAATTTAATTGCCTTTTAATTACTTTTCAAGTAAATTGCGGCTTTACTTATTCATTGATTAATTGATTTTTATGGCTGTGTTAACAACAATCTTGCAGTCATTATGATGATGTAATAAAAAGTCGTGTAAAAAATTTAGCGATATTGCTTTTAGTTACAACGAGTTACGAGTTGTCATAAATTTCGAAGGTAAAATTCGTTGTTACAAATTGTAACTTACACTATGATTGCAGACGCGTGTTTAAAATTGTGCCAACAAAGATATTTCGACATTTGACTTTCAGATATTACTTCGGAATTACATACACAACATTGGTTGTTGTAACAAACCGGGGATGGTCTACCAACCTGGTTGAAGGTAAAATAAAATTGATTGAAATGAATAAAAGAATGGGAAAGATTTTGAGTGTTTTTATTGGTAATTGCTTTACTAGCATAAATGAAAAATATATAATATAAATTATGCATATAAAAACAGTGCAGAAAAAGTTTGCGTAAAAAAATGAGGGAGACTTTTGAGAGAGCTGTTTAAAATTTCTTTAAAAAAAAAATAGAAATTCTTGCTTCTTTTGGCCATTTTCTTAAGATACCCGATCAAGATACTACAAATAGATGGTTTTTTCAATCAGGCTAGTTGCATCAAATATCTCCAGAAATATTTCATAATATCCCATAGCAGTGACTGTATAAGAAAAGGCTTGAAAAAAGTATTTCCCTCACATACATGTAACAGCATGTAAGAAGCTCTCATTTAGCTCACTAACAGAGAACTGCTTTCCTGAAAGAGTCCATCAAAAAGCTCAGAAAACCGAATTTCCGAAAGTGGGCAAATCCATTATTTTCTGATAATGGTTTGGCATATGTGGCATAAAAAGGCATCAACTAATTTGAAGAGGATTCTGTTAATAACAAAAATCTGAAATTAACAGTCAGGCATAGCAATTGACGGGTATGGTATGGCGCTGCTTGTCGGGTAAAGAAGTGAGCAGGCTGTTATTTTGTTTATGCAGAAATGGTTCTGAGAGCTTATTTACAAATTGAACAATTTTGGATCAGATTTTTAAATTTATTTTTATGGTTACGATCTTAGGATGCAATACATGCGATGTGAAACTATGTTTGCTAGATTAGGTTATGGTGGCTGCCTCTGTAAGAGACACGCGCGGAAGTCTAAGAGGCTCATTGTGATACCACATATTTCATCGTATTTTTTTTCAATGTGCATGCAACACTGTTTTTTTTAATATATGTTACAACACACATTTCAAGCGGATTGTGGAAGAAGGGGTGTGGGGACCTCCAGTTTAATGCCGAATCCGAACGTCGGCTTTTGGCAATTATCCTTTCAGTCTTGCAGGTTTTTGCTTGTGCGTTTCTTGTAATTCTCATCTGCTTCATGTGGATAGCGATAGAACTAGACGAGCGCTTCACCAGCCCGAGCTAGGAATTGAACGTAGGACCCTTGGTGTGAGAAGCCAGCGCGCAACCCACTGAACTATCGGGGCCGGAAAAATGCTTACCAATTGGCTCAAAAAGTTGAAAATATTTCTCCCTAGTTACCTAAAGTGCATCTTATTTAATCTGAAGAGGTTTTACTTAAATGCTGTGTCCAACAACACTCAATCTTCAAAGATATAGTAAAACAATTCAAAGTAGTAGTAGTAAAAATTCAAAGATTTAACAAAAGAACCGCTAAAAATCTTCGATTTTAATAAAATTTATGCCAAATCGTCTGCAGAGAGTTTCAACAAGAAAAGCAGAGACCTAAAATAATTATTATCCATATTTTTGGAAATAAAAAAATTGCCCTAATTTCAGAAATTTCTATAAATATTGCTTTATAATAATTATTCCCAATAAGAAATTTGTTACGTGGTCTGTAACTATTATCATACAATAAATATTTGTAAGTTGCATCATAACTGTTATAAGAAACAAGTATGTATATATTTGTTTTAATTATTTTTAATTTATTTAATTTAATTATTATTTTGGGATTTTTTTTACGTTGCTCTATAACTTTTATTTATAATTTTTTTTATTTACGTTAGCGATAACTATTATTTTGAAAAATTTTTCTACGTTGTTTCATAACATTTATTTATGATTTTTTAATAACCGTTTAGCTATTATTTTCAAAATTGTTTTTTTACGTTGAATTACCACATTTTGGGTATGAATTGATTCTTAATTAAGTAAGTAAGTATGTATTGATTCTTAATTGTTTTAAATTGACAAAAGCAAATTAACTGCAGAAAACCAATTTCCACCAACAACTAAACAGTTAAAAATCAATTCATACTCGAAATGAAGTAAGGCAATGTAAAAAAAAAATTATTTCATAAAAGTTATGAAACAAGGTAAAAACAAATTTCTCAAAATAATAGTTATCGGTAACGTTAGTAAAAATGTCGTAAATAAAAGCTATGAAGCAATTAAAACAAAAATCCCAAAATAATAATTAAATTGTATAAATTAAACATAATTTAAAAAATTCAAAATATAATATACAGTCGTGTCTGTGCATAGTGAACCCCTATATAGTGAACACCTCGATATAGTGAACACCCAAATTTTGACATCGAGCCTCTAAATATAGAAAAAAATTGTCAAGCAAAAAACAAAAAGTGTATTTTGAGCAAATAAACGAGTTTTTGACCAAAAATGTTAACCTTGATATAGTGAACAACCTCAATACAGTGAACAGGCCTTGCAATAATTAGTTCACTATATCCAGACACCACTGTATACCTATAATATAATTATCGAGAATAAAAAAAAAAAAATTGTTTTTCATAACAGTTAGTACGCAACGTAAAAATTAATTGTCGCAAATAATTAATTGTCACAAAAACATTGTATGTTGCATTGTAATAGTTACATTACAATTATTTTCTTAAAAAACTTATAAGAGTTAAATCCCAAAAGAAAAGCATATTCACAAAATTTGTTTTGTTTTTTGAATGAAATTAAAAATTAAAAATTTAATTATTTAATTAAATTATTTGATAAAATTTTGTCTACAGTTAGAGTTAAATTCATAATATAATTTTTTTTTGCCCTTCTTTAATGATTTGGTCAAGTTTTTGTTGTTATTATGTTAATAGAACAAAAGTTTAAATTTATGAAAAAATACAAATTTTTTTTTTTAATTACTGTGAGTTATGAGAATTATGTGAGAATTATTTTTCATATGAAAAAACTATGTGTATGACTAGTGTATACTTACATAAGTATTTCTTTACAAAACCAATTGTTTCATACTCAAGACACTTTTATACAAACAACTAAGCCAATTCCTATACAGAAAAATTGTCTGTGGGGTCAATGTCATTGATCTCTAAGAAGTCAACGTTTTCAAGGCTTCTGTGCTGTTTGTATCGATACGACACGCTACACGTAGATTTCATTATGTCTGCCTTTTGTGTGAACTTCACTCAAAAAAAAGTATTAATTCTATTAGAGTTTCTTGTTCTGTATTGCTTTTAGCAGTTATTTGCCAAGGCGCACCTACGCCCAGTCCACGAGTGCTCGCAATGCCTTTGCGTGAAATTTGCACTCACAAAGCAAAATGCGACTTGGCAAATTGAATCAATAACAGACACACAACACAATGTTGCGTGAGGTAGTCAACGCAACAATTCACAACCAGACGTATCGTGTCGGCAAAAAGCATTCATGTGGCCAATTAACACCGACCAGACTAGGAAATTGAAGTGTTGTTGGTTGCAAGTGTGCTTTGCATACGTTTAGAAGACATTTTTTATATATGTATATATGCATGTATGTTTATGTATCTATACATATGTATACTGCAGCCAATTGCGAATTTTTTTTTAGTATACAAACTGCCACCTTCGAAGTTGGACAAAGTTCCAACCACGTTTAAGTTGATGCGAGTAGATGAGAGTTGAGTACTGTGGGCAGAGTTTTCGTTATCAGAAATTCAAAGTCCAGTACCAAGTCAAGAAGAAGAACAAGAATATTTCACCTGCAGCTCATTGGAATTTCGAAACATGTGCACCAATGAATCTAAATTCGTGTCTAAGCTGCGGAGACATCGCCAAGCCAACACCGATGTCAGACTCAAACACGCGTCGATTTCGGTCGTCTAAACAAATTCAATTTATGCAAATGCGTAATTATAAACATAATGTCCATAAAAAAGGAGGCATGTCGTACAAAAATAGTAGCGATACCTACCCGCATGCAGTACGCATCGAGAATCTTAAACAGCATTGACGGAAAAGCATAAGTCACAACAACAAATTGAAACAAAATGAAAAATTAAAAATCATAGTAAATAAAATAAAAAATTTGCCGCACCTTCAAGTCCACACAGCAGCGACGTCAGTGGCGCACACAGGATTTCATTTTGGGGGGGCTTTGCGTACAACTTTTGATGTCAATACCATTCTATACCATATTTTGTACCAGAAATTTTAGTGTTTGAGAGGGTTTAAACTCCCAAAACCCCTCCTGTGTGCGCCACTGAGAAACACGTTGTCGTATGCTGCGTTCATTGTTTTTTTCTTTTTTCAAGTTGCCGCAGCTAAATGAAACAAGGAAGCAGCAGCTCTCAGTCGCGCAAAACAAAAAAAGGCAAAATTGAAATGTATTTATACAGAAACGTGAACGTGAATTATGAAAAACGTGCTTCGCTTGCTAAATATTCATTATCACACCTTATGCGTTGGATAGATTTAAATTTTGTGGTTAAAAACCAAAGCACCAAACAAAGAGCTGGTTGACTGGTAGAAACGCTCGAAATGGCCAAAGCAACAATGATAATTTTTTTTTAAGAGATTCCAGCTGTAGCATTGAAAATGAATGCACACATTAAAATTACTGCCACAGTATATACAAATATATGGCCAGATAATTTGATTTGAATTTTTTTTGTTTAGCATACCAAATTTTTAAGGAATGCTGTGTCTACAAATATGAGCACAGATCATGCAGCTGCAAATTGAAAGTTAAAACTTTGCTTGTACCAAAAAAGTCAACAAGAAATACTTGTCAATTAAATTAGCCACAAATTGCTCCGAAATTGGCGGCTTCCTTTCAAGCATTGTCCATTGCCCGATCAAAGCACCGGTGCAGTCAATTGATTGTTGATAATTTTTGTAATCATATAAATTCAATTTCTGATATCTGACAACACTTCCGTCAGAAGGCTGCCAACAATGATGAGGATATACGATTCAATGTTGGTTCAAAGTGTTAAAGCATAATTTTGGTTTATTCAAATTTGTACACTAACTGAGTTGTAAAGACTTGCGGCTTGATTTCAAGAACTTTTTAAACAAATATTTAAACGACTTAAATTTTCTTTGAACATATTGAAATTCTTTTTATTGAAAACATCAAACGAAAGTGTTGTCTTTTTATTCTTAACCTTTAATTGCATTTAAAACATAATTTTTCTTTTTAAAAATTTACTTGAAGAAAACTACTTAGAGACAAATGTTCCTTAACCCTTGGAAGGTGAAGTGGTAATCTGACAGACACCGAAAAAACTAAACTTTGTGCATTGCTTTGAAAATTTCAAACTTGTGCCAATTAAAATAAACCAGATGAAGTCAAACAATCGCCAAATTTTAAACTTACATTGTATTATAAACTATTTATTTTAATAAATAATATGAATTAATAAATGAAAATTAAAAACTTCATAAAAATAATTAAATTCTTTTTATAAATAATAAATGAATAAATTAATAAATGAAAATTAAAAACTTCATAAAAATAATTCAATTCTTTTTATAAATAATAAATGAATGAATTAATATTCAATTCTATTTATAAATAATAAATGAATGAATTAATAAATGAAAATTAAAAACTTCATAAAAATAATTCAATTTGTTTCAGAGTCCAGTAATATTTTTAATATTAGTTGCAAGGTAGTACTATATATAAGTATGGAACAATTTTGATTTATCGATGTTTTTCATTTAAATTATCGAAAATATCGAATGGGCCAACTATCGATAGTTTGCCAGCTCTAGTTGGTAGTGATTCGAAGGTCAACTCAACTGGGGCGCTATTCTCCATTTGTTCGAGGTTTCCGAGCCAATACAGCCTTTTACCTTTTAGTCTATATTCAGATTATACTTTTATACGTACTTTATAAATGTATAAATTGTATGTGTTATTTATAATTCAATTTTATAATGAAATTTTATCAATTTTATAAATCGTACAAATAAAAAGTTGTATAAATCATGCACTAAAATAATGATTATAAATCCATATAACATTGTCAAGGATAGAACTGAAAACTTGATTTTGTATTTTACTCTCAAAAGAGCCAAGAATCTGTTTTGCAATCCTATTGTCTACGTTTGTAAGATGAATGAGTGTCAGAATGAATGAATGAATGAAGTGTCAGAACTACTTTCTTATATATAAGTTCAGTCTTTTGATAAAGTTGTTTCAAAGAGAAGTTTCAAGAGAGGAGTTTCATTTATTTTGAAAGCTGAAGCGGCATTTGTTTTCTGGGGTTATTTTTTAAGGAGTTGATGTGGATATCTTCTGGTAGATTCCACTCAACTTCACTCCAAAACTGCTATCATGTTGAAGATTCGAATAATATAATATAATAACCTTTAGAATCTGACCGATTACCACTTTTTTGGCCAATGCCGATTAATCGTTTGGAAGGGCTAGAATCGGTCGATGCCGACGCCGATTCCGTAGAAGAAATAAATACAAAATAAGTACAAAGAAGAAATAAATACAAAAGAACAAAAACGAAGTGGCTATATTCAATATAAATCTTATTTAATTAAAAAAACATTTTAATATTAATAAATATTAATTTGTTTGTATCATATTTCAAATAAATAACAAAAAACGAAAAAATTAAAATTAAATTAAAGTAAAAATAAACATTAAATGATTCGGCTTAAAAAAAATTAAAAAAAATTGGAAACAAAAATTAAAGCATGAAAATAGGCCAATGTGGCATCGACCAAAAAAGGCCGATACGAATTTTTGTGGCCGATACTAGCCGATGCCGATTAATCGGTTAGACTCTAATAACCTTAGACAACCCTTTGCTGCTTCGACTTTCAAAACAACTGAAATTTTTTTCAGGGAACGTTAAAATTAGCTAAATATAAAAATCAAAATAAAAAACTTATTTTTCGATTTTTACTTTGTGCTCACCGTATAAAAATTATTTGTTGAATTTTTTTTTGATCAGAAAATAAAAATTATTATTTCATGGGGGAAAAATAAAACTTATGCTGTGAGTTTTATTTTTCACTTGCAGAATGAGAATTTTTTTTTAGTTTTATATAAGGAACAATTTCATAAACTCATAAGATGTTGGTGTATAGTGTTTTAAATTTATTTTTAATAAATATTCGAAAAATAATAAAATTGGCATACTCGAATAACTCGAAGTTGACTATTTTGGGTACGTCCATGATATATAAAAAAAAAAATTTTAAAAACAACAACCCCAAATGGTCTACAGAAGTCAAGAGGAAATCAAAGCATAAGAGCGAAGGTCATTTAGGACTATTTGAGTACCTAAAGAATCACTCGAAGACTGCGTAAATTGTAGAAAGAAGAACATATAAACCTTACACTGTTGCTTTGATATTTGTCGCGTCAGAGATGAACTCACGCAACAATAATTGGATTGATTATTTAAGATGATTCAAGAAGAACTCTTTTCATTTCTGCTGCTTTTTTAAAGTCTCGAGACTGCAAGTAAATTATTTGGAAGCTTCCTGCATTGTCTACGAAATAATCTTTTTAGCACGCTTTTCCTCAATAATTTTTCAAGAAATTTCTGTTATATAAACAAAAAAATGTTTTGTTAACACTTAAACCAATACACTTTTGATTGCATCATTGCGCCATGTGGTTTCGATTTCTAATAAATTAAATTTGTTTAAATAAATTTGCTTCAACTAAATTTACCAGAACCCAAACTAGACGCAACTGTGAAAAGGTATTCAATTCAAAATTTAAGCAATCATTGAACTCGAATGTAAACTAAACTTTTGCTGCACCAAAGCCATTCAGGGTCATTATCCCACTCTCTCTTGCTGACACACACACACACAGCCACACACATAAACTGCGGGCAGCCACAGAAATATGCCGACTATGCTAATGTGCGCGTGCCGATATCGCCCGATGTTGTGAGTTTATTAAGTGCCACACAAATAAAACGGCTGGCTAGCTGGCTGACTGGCTGCCTGGCCGGCCGGCCGGCGTATGCCGCGTAAGATGCCGCCGATGCCACACCAAAAGCCAACGAACGTAAGCCGGAATGCTTTGCAGTGTCTGTCGTATGGTGCCAAGCAACAACAACAAACATTGTAGTCTTAAACAAAACTTTATTTTTAAAAAGTGCAGTTTTTCAATTTTAATGCGTACGGCTGCAACAAAAGAATCCCGCATACACACACACACACACATACAAACACAACTGGCACAAGTCGGAGCGCAGCAAAAGTTGACAGTTAAATGCGCGCACAAAAAATATAAATTATCAACTCTATACGATGTATTTATTGAAGTAAATTTCTTAAAAAAAAATTAAAAACAAAACAAAAAAATTGCATGCGAGAAATTTATTATTGGCCACATGGGACCGGCGAAGCGCTGAATTACGACTTGTTTGCAGCGCGCAACTGAAGGCAACTCACTTTTTTGGGCTCGCAACTGGTGCTTGTGCTATGTGATTGTCATACATGTGTTACATACATACATACAAACATACGTGTACAATAATAGTTGCAGTGCTTGGTGTTGAACTGGTGGAATGTGGTATGTTTGTGTGTGTGTTGAGCGTTGATGTGGCTGCATTTTGATGCACTTTTTTTATGCGCGACACAAAGCTGAAATGCCAATGGGACGCGTCGTTGTGTTGGCATTTTCAATGTCAAACTTCAATATGCTTTTGTTTTATTTTCTATGCAAAATGCAACAATCAACACAAAACTTGTGTTAAGGACGTGCGATTTGTACGACGCCAGATTGTGCTGGGCTTAATTAATGTTCGAGTATTGTACACAAATATTTCATTCACTAAAATTGGGTCACATAAATGACGTCTTGCTTGTGTGCGAGCTCACATTGTGCGCATAAATAATGACGATGTGACAATTTAGTGCTCTCGTGCACGAACGGAATTTCAAATTATTTAGGCTGTTTTTTTTGGTGCATTTTTGCTTACAAATAGTTGCAGCACTCATTGAGGTTTTATTTAGACATATTTTTTCAATTTTGCGTTTTATGGTGTTTTTTTCAAATGTCACAACTTTTGAGAGTTACAATAGAAACATTGAGAGTGCTACAGTCAGCCTTGGCCCATTTGTTTCTACACTACACTGTAACTTCTCTTTCCAGTCTCATTCTAACAAACAAAATTTAATAATATTTAAATTAATATGGAAACATATTTAAAGGGTATGTAACACAACAAATTCTAGTCAGTAGTGTCTGACCGAAGGTGGATTTTTGGCCGAAGCAGAATATTCTGTAGTACTAAAATATTTGGGGACACAATAGATCATCTCCGGTCTCAAAGCAAATACCCATTTCTAAATCTTATCTAATCTAACTAAAATATTTGGCCGAAGCCGAATACTAATAAAAATTTTTTTAAGGGAAAAACTGATCAAAATTAGCAGTTCTTTATTTATTCATTTCTTTGTTCCACTGAAGAATTAAAAATATATATACATATTATGATAAAAAAAACCAAAACCAGTCTTAAAGTTCAGTTTCTAACAAAAACAAAAAAATTAACAATTCAATTGACAAAAAATATCTGATAAGAGATAATTTTCATTAATCGCTTGATGTCTGAAATATCGATAAAACCCAATATTTAATAAAATACTTCGAAACAGAACAAATTGACTTTCATTCCAGGCAGAAAACCTTTGGCCAAAGTATTCGGCCATTTTAGCCAAAGCTGAAGATTTAAAATTGGTCGAATAAGCCGAATACTGAAGCCTAGTATTCGATCGGACACTACTAGTCGGTAAAATTAAACTTTAAGAATTTATAAAAATTCCTTTTTTATTGGCTTAACCCGGGAGCATCTAGCGTGACCATATCATCACACTACACATGCACTAAAAAATGTATTTTTTCAATAATGCTTCATTTTCGATCAAAACATGTTTTCGCCAATTTCGAGAGAAAAAGAATTCCGGCACATTCGGATTAAACAATAATTTAGGGTTACAAAAATAATATTCAATTGGTCGCATAGTGGAAGAAAAATATTAAAAGTTTTAATTCTGATTTTGACACACTGAGTGCTCGTAAAACTTTGAAATAATTTAAAAAAATTATGAAATTATGAAAAAGTTTTTCTCAAAACCACTACTTGCATCCTTTGCAACCGTTTTACAAGAAAACTTCTTTCTTTTCTTATATTTGCGAAACAAATAGTAACATTAAAGTCTCTTTTCGGTCGCTAGAGTGGTTTAACCCTTTCGGGATTACTGGGATATTACTGGGTTCCAGTAAGTTTTTAATGACACTAAAAACAATTCATCAGTTCTTGTAAATCACGCAAAAGACTTATTCAAATTATTAGTACATATGTTTTTCGATTCAAATGGATGATTTCTGAATTTGTGAGTATGCAACATAATTTTCTAGCGCCAAATTTCCAAAAATTTATAGTATTTTGTTTTTCAAAATTATACTTCGTCTCGAAAGGGTTTTGGAAAATTTATATTAGTTTCGGTAAGCTCAGAATGTGTAAGAGATTAGCATTGTACATTGATTTCATAAATTAATAAAAAAAATATTAATATAAAATTTTATATCTGGATCTGGGCCTTGGGAAAAAGTCTAACTCCCTTTCTTTCTAAGAAAAAATATTAGTGACGCTTCTCTGTACAGTGTTCTTCGACAATAAACACAATTTTGCAATGTTGCCAGACATTGCAATGTTGTCCTAAATCTTGAAAAAATGAAAATTCTATTCAAAATTTTTAAAAATTGCTCAAATTTTTTTTAAAATAATTTTTGTCATTATAAACTAACTTCTCAAAAAATAAATAATATTTTTAATCGTTTTTTTTTTACTGCAGCCTATTGATTCTGCAATGTTCCCAGATACCTGAAATGACTCTCCTAAATCTTAAAAAAAACTGAAATTTCCTACCAAAAATTTGAAAAAATGTCCAAAATTTTTTCTTTTTAATTTTTGTCATTATAAACTAAATAATTAAATTTCTAAAAAAAATAAAAAATATTAAATTTTTTTTATTGCAGCCTTTTTGTTCATCAAACTTCAGCTTACAACAACTTAACACAAACAAAACATAAAAAAATGACACTTCATTCATTACATAAATTATACACTTTAAAGCATAAAATTAATTAAATTAAATTAAACACTTTGGCTTTCAATAATTATAACCAAGGCTTTAGTGCCACTAATGATGTCAAATCTATCACCATCAAAATCGGTTTCTTTCTTTCTCCTAAACAATTCTTCCTCCTAAAAATTCCCCTAAAACGCCAAGAATCTCCTAACTCTAGAAGGAAAACTCCTGATCTGGCAACACAGCGATCCTGAGTTGTTACCAAGATGTCACACTCCTATGATTCTCTAAAAAACTAATCAGTAATTGAGCTGTAATAAAATTTGTTATAGATAAATATAAATTTATAAAGATAAATATATATACATAATATATTTTACATACATAATACATTTTATACATCATCAACAAAATATAAAATAAAAAAAAAATATTTCTTAAATTAGATGTAAGTTATTAATTGCCAATACCACCTAATTCTCAGCTTTTTTCACTTTCCCACAGCTGCAAATTTTCGTAGTTCTCAAATGCTTATTGCCTCTCATTTGACGTAATTCGATTTCGAAATCTTCACACTTCAGAAACCATGATTCGAATTAAAACCAAACCAAAACAAAAAAATTATCGCACACCTGGCACGTCTGCCACACGCCAAATAAAAACATTTACTTTTGTTTCTGTTTTCTTTAGTGTCATTTTTTGAATTAAATTTTTTTAATTGTATTTTACTGAATGAGTAAATTCTAGCAAGTTTGAGGGTGCAATATCTGCACACCAACTACGAAAACAATTAAGTGGAATTTCCACTGTAGTTACGCGTGTTGCACGAATTTTGATTGAGTTTTTTTCGCTGTTGATGTCTAAATAGAAATTTGATTGGCTCGCTGCCAGATAGCTTCGAAAACATTTTCTTGAAACAAACGAAGTGAACAACAAATCCAAAACAAAAGCCACACGAAATATTTTTAATAATGCAAACAAGCAAAAATGCGCAAAATTCCTTGACCAACAGTTTTTCATTTGAGTCATTGACTTTTCACTAAAATACATTTCGAAAACCAATGTGTGCGCCTTCAAGTTCGGACTGTTTTTGTTTTCGTCAAAGTTTTGTTGGCATTTTGAAATTTTTGTACAAATTTGCAATCATGTTGTTTATTTAGCGTTTAAGTAAAAGGCAAAAGTGTAAATTGTTTTGCATAAATTTGACGAAAAGAAAAACTAAACAAAATTAAGTCAACCAACGATTTGCATATTTCGACTTGTGACTTTCTGTTCTATTATTTTTTTGTTTTTGGTAAATGACTAAATTTAGAATTTTACGACTTAATGAAAAAGAAAGAAATATATAAAAAAATAAAAATAAATGTCAATAAAAACCAAAGACAAAGACAAAGTAAAATTGCAAAATTTCGAATGTTGTCGAAAAGTGAAAAACGGAGTGGAGTGTGACCTTTCAGCGGACCGTACTTGAACTTGAGGATTTGCATGATTTTTTTTGGTTAACGATTTTGGTATAAAACATGAATGAGTTAAGAATTTTATGGGCAATGAACCATAGAAGTTTATGGATTTTTTGGAATTTTTATCAGCTTCTGGTTTTTCATGTTAAAAGCGAAAATAAAAATATAAACTTGGGAACTTAATCTCAAATAGGGTTGGCAGAGTTAGAGATTTTAAACCTATGTACCTAAGTGAGCAGCAGAGCTCACTTAGGCCACCAAGACCCATTGTTATACGAAGAGAAAGTAGTTACCCAAATCTTACCAAAGCTGAAAGTCTCACTCTGTATTTATAGACTTTTTAGACGCGTTTATGAATAAATTTAAAACTGTTTGCGTTTCAACCATAAAATCAACTTAGAATAACTTGTTTTTTGTTGTTTATTATTTGTTTCAAAAATAGCATTTCATATGCAAAAATAAATTTATAAATGTATATAAAACGCTAAACGTATTTTTAGTTGTAAACCAGTTATAAACTAAACGTTTGTTTGGTTGTTTTAGTCATCTAGACAACAATAACTAAACAATCATCTAGTTTACAACTGATTTATAACTGAATATGAGTTGAGTGTTGCCAGATCAGGAGATTTCCTCCTAAAGTTAGGAGATGCTTGGCCTTTTAGGAGAATTTTCAGAAGGACGAATTGTTTAGGAGATTTACTCATATATTATGTTAGGGAATTTTTCGGATCCTTGGTGGATTTTTCGGAGATTTTTGGATAACGAAGTAGAGTGTATTGGGAACACTGGCAACAAAACATATTTTGGCAACTATTTTAATAGTCAAAGCACCCTGTTGTGTTAAAAATTTTCAAGCTTACAAAATTTAAGCTCGTTCTATCTCGTTCTCAGTTATTGCTGTCACAAAGAAATCCCTCCAAAAATGGAATTTTTTTATTCATTTGTTATATGTTTTGTTTTTGTTAAGTTTTTGTTTTAAGCTGAAGATGAATAAAAAAAGGGCGCATTAAAAAAAATTATATGTATATATTTTTATTTTTTTATGAGAAATTTAACTTCTTTTAAATGACGCGAATTATAACAAAAATTTTAGGAGATTTTTTTAACTTTTGGAAGAAAAGTTCAGTATTTCTTTTAAGATTTAGGAGAAAGTAATTCCAGGTTTCTGGCAACACTTATTCGTTTGACAATGCTACAACAGTACTTGGCTTCAAGTGGTTTCTTTCCCTTCTCATTTGAATTTTTCAACACCTTCCACTCAATACTTTTTCTTTTTCAGTTTCAGAAAAATTAATTAATTAATTTCTTATCAAAACAAAATAAGGATTACAATTATAAATTAAAAATGGTCAGATGAATAAAGTTTAAATAGTATATTTTGGTTTTTGCTTTGTATAAAATCAAAACTTTTGAGTCAAAAGTTGATAACTTCACAACTTTGTTTATATGGGAGACGCTCTCTGTTGGTGAAGTTTTGAACTTTAGTTATATTTTTGTATTTTTTGCACTCAAGAATGTTGTCCAATGTTTAATGAATCATTCAAAACGGTTTAGTAGTTAGTAGTCACTAACTTAACCCGAATGTGCTTAAGCCGAATGTGCGAATAAATAAAATAAAATAAATTTTAGAAATAAAAATTATTTGTTGAGTTTTATTTTTTGTGCGAAAAATAACAATTATGCGGTGAGTTTTATTTTTCACTTGCAGAATGATAATTGAATTTTCAGTTTTTGATTTCAAAATAAGCCTCTTGTGGTAAGTTCAATTTTTTAAACTTTATTTTGAAAATTATTTTCTGAGCAATACTTTTCGCTTATGAAATAAAAATTCTACTATGAATTACGAATCCTACGATTCGATGCTATTTTTCTTCAAGTATTGTTTTTTCACGCGATTTATTATTTTCGTAAATTTCTACAACAACAATATTGGTTTATTGCTTTTTTAACCACTGATTTAAAATAAAAATAATCACTTTTTTGCATTACATGATATATCTGCAATGCCTCCTTCAACTTGATTTTTTTGATTAAAAATATTGCGATAATAATTATTTTTTGGTCCTTCATTTTAGAAAATATTTTTTTTAGTGATTTCATATAAGTAATTCACAAGTAATTAAATAATTGTAAAATAACATTTTTTGAACGCATGTTTAGTGTGACCATATGGTCACACTAGGCACTACCGAGTTAAATTTACAAGTGGGCAGCTAGCTTCATAAAAAACGGCCAGTTTTGTATGGCAGCCCCGTTAAGATTTGGAGATAGAGGGTAGGTATGTTTGGAAGAAACATTCGGAAGTGAAAATAAATGGGTGTCGGTCTTACATTTGACAAGCCTGGCTGCAACTTGGAAGCACTGGGAATGCGTTTTATAAACACTACATATAATTTTGTATGGGAGCCCTAGTAAGAGTTGGAGATAGAGGGAAAGCTTGTTCAGAAGAAATGTTCAAAAGGAAAAGTTAGTTGAGGTTAGTCATAGATATTAACTCTCTAAGAGCAATTTCTGACAGCGGTCGGCCCCATGTGGCAAAAGTGGTCAGGAAAATTCCCTGGGCGCTTCAACGAGATGTTGAACCCTATCCATTGTATTTACCAGACATTGTTCCTTCCGACTTCTATTTGATTAGGTCGATGACTGGCCAAGAAGCCAATCATTTAATTGAATCTTTGATGGATTGATTACTTGATTTCTTTAATTAAATTGCCTTAACCGTAGACCTACGTTAAAAAACGGGTCGAAAACGACCCAGATTAAAATCACACACACAAATTACAAAATATGCAAAGCCAACTTAGTTTTTAAAATATAAAACGGTTTGATTTTGGTAGATAATATCCAAGTAAGACAGTCAAGAAAAAACAGCTAAAAATAATAACAAATTTAAAAAATATTAGAAGTACAAAAAAAAAATTTGGTCGAAAACGACCCCAACGTAGGTCTACGGTTAAAAGACGAGGCATTTTTTCAATGCAGAGTATGTACGCTGCCTGAAAGATGCGAAAATTCGTACCAAACGAAGAAGAATACTTTGAATAAAACAGATGGCACCTACCAATTTGTCAAAATAAAGATTCGCAATTCAAAAAAAAACCTCGAAACATATTTGTACCCATCAATACATGCGTACTTACATATATACTTAGTGTCAAACATATGTCGACTCAACTCTACAAACTTTGTTGGTTTCACTCGTGTCTGTCGTTTTAAAAGCCCTTCAAGGATTTCCTATGTGCAACAACGCTTTAAACTTTTCAGCGACACTCTAATCCACTTCAAAGTTTATTGCCGTTACAAACTGACTACCGTCGTGAAATGTCAAAACAACAATATTCCGCAGTAAATTCACAGCTGGAATAACTTAATCCACTTTATCTATGCGTTGCGCAATAGCTGCAAAACCTAACTCAAAGCCAAAGCTGGTCGTAATTTATACACATTCGCCGACTAGCAAACACGTGACAAACTCACTTAGTCACCGTTCGTCTACATGCCATGTTGTCGCTGTCAAATGCGTTGCTTATCATTAAAATATAATTACGCCAACCCCGGCAGCCCGTCAGAACGGCAGCGCGCCGTGGCATGTGTCAACGGTAATTTGCGTGTTGAACGGAGCTTCTGCTTCTAAGCTTCTGAGTGCGGTGGGGCGGTGAGACGGCAGCAATGCTGCAAACTCACCGTCCGCCAAAGACTGTTAGTCAAATTTCATCGTTGTTGCAATGAAATTTTCACTAACGTAAACAATTCTCAGCTCTTTTATCGAGCGAGTGTCGTCGCGTTGTTGTCGTCGCTGTGGCATTTTTTGTTGTTCGATTTGTTGAATTGATGTTCACTTAACGCTTCTCACTTTAGATGCTTTTTGTTGTTGCTATATAATTTTCGGTATAATTTGTTATTTTTGGTATTTTGTGTGCAAATTTTATTGACAAGTTAGACCCGTTTGCCTTCTGGTCGCATATGTCAGTCTGTGCAAATTTGCACAACGAATCCAATGAACGACCGACCGGCTGCACAGTAACGGCCCCAAAGAAAACATGTTTTTTCATTCAATTTTTGTAAATTTATTTGATAAAGATAAATACAACAGTAGCAGCAGCAATACAAAAAAATAAAAAAAAGAACAACATTAAATGAAGCAAAATCGAACGAGTCAAGTGGAAGCGCGCTGAACTGTGCAGTGCGTTGCGTTGGCGTTGGTCTGTCTAAGATTTAATCTTATGCGATATTTTGCATAACTAAGCATTGAATATAAAAGTTAATATATTCATATTCTTAGCTCAAATAAGATAAATAGATGATTGTTAAGTTGAAACACATTGAAGTTTTTTATTGTTATTTTATTTTTATTGTCAAGTGGCTACAATTCAAATGGGCAACGTTGACTCTTTAGATAAACAAAACTCACAAGTTGGATGCATATTTGTAGAGTTCAAACAACTGAAAATCAGTTAAGAAGACAAAGTGAGAAGTAAATTTTTTCAAGGTTTAAGGAACCAACTCAAAAAGTCGAATATTTGAATATTGCTAGCACAAAGTAGCTCAACAGTTTTTAGATACAGAATGAAACATACATTTTTGAGAGGAAATATATTATACCGAATATAGAAACAGTGGCGTAAACAGTCAGGTTTTGTGGGTTTAAACCCTCCCCCTCTCCAAATACAAAAACTTCTGATGCAAAATATGGTTTTCAAATGGAATAAAAGTTGTACGGAATTCTCCCACCAAAATGAAATCCTTTGTGCCCCATTGATAGTAAATATAGTAAAACTGCGTTTTTTTTCACTCCGACGTCAGCATTTTTTTAAAGAGTTTGAAATTTTTAGAACATGAATATTTAAAAAAAATATTTTAAAAATTGAACGCAGTGTGGAATATCACCCTGGATATCAATTGACAGTGGAAACTTGCTAGAATTTTGGAAAATTTATCTTGATGGTTCGCAAGGACGAAAAGGTGTTAACAATGTCCCTTTAAAACTTGATTCTTGAATATTCTTGAAAATATCCACAATTTTTTTTTAGTATATATCGTAAGCAGTGGTGCACACAGTGGGGTTTTGGGGGTTCAAACGCCCCAAACACAAAAATTGCTGGTACAAAATATAATTTCGAGTGGTAATCGGCTCAAAAGTTGTACGGAACCAATAAATCTGCTTCGACAAACAACTCGAAAAATAGTGCAACTACTTGACTACGTCAAGAATTGATGGATTTGATTATCCTTGAGTAGAGTTTTGGATGCTGGTTTTTTGACATTTCAGGGGAATTATTAGGTGCGCAACTAAGTCTGCGCTGTTTTTCAATAGATGGCTCCAGCTAATCGCTGTTCCGTCACCTCAAAGACGGTAATTTCGATGTTCATCACCTTTCGCGTGAAAGAGGGCCAAAAAACTTCGAAGACATGGCTCGATGAAGATTCAGTGTTGCCAGATCAGGAGATTTCCTCCTAGATTCAGGAGATTCTTGGCCTTTTAGGAGAATATTTAGGAGGAAGAATTGTTTAGGAGATTTATATTTTATGTTAGGAGATTTTTCGGATCCGCAGTGGATTTTGGGAGATTTTAGGATAACGAAGTATGATGTATTGGGAACACTGGCAACAAAACATATTTTGCAACTATTTTAATAGTCAAAGCATGTTATTTTGTTGAAAATTTGTAAGCTTACAAGATGTAAGCTCGTTCTAAATTATTTCTGTCACAATGAAATCCCGCCAAAAATGGCACTTTTTGTTTAATTCATTGTTGATGTTATATGTTTTGTTTTTAAGTTTTTGTTGTTCAGCTGAAGATGAATAAAAAAAAAGCTGCATTAAAAAAAATTATATGTATATATTTTTATTTTTTTTTATGAGAAGTTTAATTCCTTCAAAATGACGCAAATTATAAAAAAATTTTAGGATATTTTTTTTAACTTTTGGGAGGAAATTTCAGTATTTTGTTAAGATTTAGGAGAAAGTAATTTCAGTTATCTGGCAACACTGTGAGGATTTGTGCCAAACGAAAGAAGAGAGGGCTTCAGCTTTAGGAGTTACCCGCAAAACCATTTCCAAGCGATTGCATGTGTTGGGAATGATTCAAAAGCCAGAAACTAGAGTTCCTTATGATTTTAAGCCAAGAGCGATTGAGAGTCGTTATTTCGCCTGTGAACAACTGCTCCGGCGGCAAAAAGGTAAGGGAATCACCTAATAGTTGAAACATTTGTCTATTATTTAGAAAGCTTCGTAAACAGGAGGAAACTGGGATCCAAATTTTAAACTGTAGTATTACAGTGAGTTCTACACGGGTGGGGCTGAACCTCTGAAACATCCACCGAACCCAATCCTACACTTCCTCTTATTGTGAATCGGCATACGAAAACCATCTGACTTTACATTTTAGGTATACGATGTGTTCAGCAATTGTAGTAAAATACACGGCGAAAATTTTTATAAAACATTTTAACCCTCTATCTCCTATTTTTATGGGTAAATTTTACCCTTTTTTCTAAAATGCCATAAAATATCCTTTGAAACAGGACTTTTGAAGAAGAAATGTACCACAAAAATGTTTGCCATAAAATTCTACTATAGGTCTCTGAATACATCAAGGCTCAAAATTTAACTTTAATGCCAGAAATAAGTCAAACCTGAAGAAGTGTATAAGTATTAAACTCGACTCTTATTGTTGTTGTTAACATATTGAAATAAGTCGAAGCTGAAGAAGTAATTAAGGATTAACTTCGTACACTGATTGTTTGTTCACATATTGACGCGGAATTCAAACCCAATACCCTTTAACCCTCTCGACCCCGAATTTTACCCTGTGTCTCGATATTACTTTTTGGTATTTAAATCATGAAACATTTGCCTAAGAAGTGTGCACACTACATTTGAAGTCGCCACGCCTCTTTGTTAGAGTTCTAGAGCTAGTTTACTTTTGAACAATTTTAGCTTAAAACGGGTAAAATAAATTTGGTATTAATATTTTTTAAACACAGAAAATTTATTTAATATTTATGGAAAAATACAAAATGATCACTTTTTGATTTTATTTAACCATTATTAATAAAATAGGGTTTTGATCAAACGCGCCCAATTCGTAGACTTCAATTAGAACACAAACTTTCCCTGATATCGCTGCAAATTATTGGAATTTATTTTGGGGATAACAGTAAATTTTTTGTAATTTGCTTTGAATTCACTTCTAAAAATACAATATTAATTTGTTAGTGCCTCCTTAAATAAAACCCAAAAATTAATCGTAGCTTTTGCGATAAGATGACAAATAGGTGAAGTTGCTCTCAGGCAACTTTGGGGTCAAAAGGGTTAACTTGTGGTCAAATGCACAAAAAACTTGGCCAAGACGTGAGCCAATAATGAAGACATTTCGATTTGTCTATCTGATCTGATCTGAAGTGATCTTAATGCTTACAACTTTGAATACTTTTCACATGCGTACATATTTTTCTAAATGTTGTTTTCTGTAAAAAAGCGACAGTGGAACCAGACTGCACATCTGCAATGCTTCACTGAATATTCACTGCATTCCAATTGCATTACTGCCATCCTCATTCCTGGCCACGACCACTTTTAGCTGCAACAGCAATTATTGTAATAATTAAAATTTGTTGCTGTGCTATACGGTTGTTGCCACTAAAAGCGTACGTTGTCTGTGTAGCAAAGTGAAAGACAAAAATTCAATTGTCGGCAATTTCTTCGCCAAATGACTTTAATTGGGTACAACAAGATTAATAATGCTCGGACGCGGCACTAAAGTGGCCCTTAAATTCCTAAACGAAGTTGTAAATTGCACCCGCACTTTGTGCATACAATTCAATTAAAGTTGCATTGCATTCAACCAAATTGCCACATACACAGCAACTCGCACGCAACTCGAGGCTGTTTTCACACCAACACCAACAGTGGCAACACTTTCCATGAGACCGTCGCGCGTCATGTGACCCCACTCCCAGCGCCAACGCAGCGGCTGTCATTATCTGCGGCAGCCTGTGTTTAGTTATTTGTTGTTGTTGCGCGATATGTCGCATACGAGTATCTATGTGTGTCGCTGTGCGCCGCCTGACAGTGACACTTCGCTTCAGACCAACGCAACAACAGTGGCCACCACTTTGACTTCTTCATTATTGCTTTCATAATTAAAATGTCATCAATTTGTATGCACAAGTGCCTACATACAGACATATATATTGCAATATATATATAGACATATCAGAGATATGGTCGCATGTATCGATCTAGATGTGTGTATGTGTTTGTGTGTGTGTGTTGATGAGTGTATTTGTGGCTGCGGTTGGCACACACTTGCATTATTTATCAACTGACAACGTGCGCTATTGTCAGCCGTTGTTGTTGTTATTGCCACTGTGGCTGTTGCGTTAAATACAGCGAGTATCTGAATGTGACGTCCACCACCACCAACACCCCCCCCGCGCCCGCCATCAGCACTTCAATTTGATTATGCAAATTGCTGTGTTTAAAAATAGCAACAATTACAACAGCTCGCTGCAACAGCAGCAGCAGCAAAGCAATCAAAACAATACCAACGCCAGCACAACACCAACGTTAGCAATAACACTAACAAATACCACAACAACAACGACCATATGTGAATTTAAATTTCAACATTTCATTTTTAATCAAACTTGTTCTTCTTTTGAGTTCTTTTCAGCTTCTTCTTCTCCCTTTGTCTTCATAATTTTCTTCTTCTTCCACATCTTCTCTTGTTTAACATTCATTACACACAAATATGCTTTGCATTTACTTAAAAGTACAATAAATGTTGTAAATGTTGTTGTTGTGATTGTAGCAATATTGCACCAACTGTGAGCAGCAGTCAGCACAATTGTGCACAATTTGGCCATTTGGCTCCACATTGGCTCAGCCGGCTGTGAATGGTTTTTTTTTGTGTATTTGTTTACTGTCGGCCGTTGTTGTTGCTTTTATTGTTGTCTTTTTGCTGTAATACTATTTTATTAATGTTGTTCTTGTTGTTATTGTTGTTGTTGTTCGCACATACTTAACGCTCCATATGCACACTTACGCGTACTTTGCACATTGGCTCCTCTCTTTCATTATTTATTATTATTTGCCCAGACGGCAGTCGATTACGCGTTGCGGCAAGTTGTTTGTGTTGTTTTAGCGTTTTGTTGTTTTTGTTTTTTGTTATTTCTTAATCGAACTTCTAACTTGGCATGCAATCAGTTGGCAGAATTCGAGACCACATTAGAAGTTCAAATGAGATGCGACTTGTCGAACAGTTTGAATGTCAGAAGGCCGAATGTTGACACATTGAAGTTCGAAAGTCCGAACAAGTTCGGAGTTAGTACGTGAGTCCGGACTTGACACATTAGAACTGAAGTTCGAAAAGAGATATGACTTCTTTAACAGTTTGAATATCTGGAGACCGAATGTTATCATAATGGAACTAAAGTTCGAAAAGATATGTGGCTTCTCGAGCAGTTCGGATATTATGAGACTGGATTTAACACATTAGAACAGAAGTTCGAAAAGAGATTCTGGATTTAACACATTTGAACTAAAGTTCGAAAAGAGATGTGACTTCTCGAACAGTTTGAAGTTGAAGTTCAAAAAGAGATGTGACTTCTCCAACAGTTCGGATATCTTGAGACTGGATTTAACACATTAGAACTGAAGTTCGAAAAGAGATTCTGGATTTAACACATTAGAACTGAAGTTAGAAAAGAGATGTGACTTCTCGAACAGTTTGAATATCTGGAGACCCAATGTTAACTCATTAGAACTAAAGTTCGAAAAGAGATGTGACTTCGTGAACAGTTCGGATACCTGGAGACCGAATGTTAACTCATTAGAACTGAAGTTCGAAAAGAGATGTGACTTCTTTAACAGTTTGAATACCTGGAGACTAAATGTTAACTCATTAGAACAGAAGTTCGAAAAGAGATGTGACTTCTTTAACAGTTTGAATACCTGGAGACTAAATGTTAACTCATTAGAACAGAAGTTCGAAAAGAGATGTGACTTCTTTAACAGTTTGAATACCTGGAGACCCAATGTTAACTCAATAGAACTAAAGTTCGAAAAGTGATGTGACTTCTCGAACAGTTCAGATATCACGAGACTGGGTTTAACACATTAGAACTGAAGTTCGAAAAGAGATGTGACTTTTTGAACAGTTTGAATATCATAAGTCTTGATTTAACACATTAGAACTGAATTTCGAAAAGAGATGGGACTTCTTGAACAGTTGGCTATCTGGAGACTAGAGATGTGGCTTCTCAAACAGTTCAGATATCATGAGTCCAGAATTAACACATTAGAACTAAAGTTCGAAAAGAGATGTGTCTTCTCAAACAGTTTGAATATATGGAGACCAAGTGTTATCACAATAGAACTGAAGTTCGAAAAGAGATGTGACTTTTTGAACAGTTTGATGATCTGGAGAGTACATGTTATCGTAATGGAACTGAAATTCGAAATGAGATGTGAGTTCTTTAATAGTTAAATAATAGTTAAATAGTTAATAGTTAAAATCTGGAGACCCAATGTTAACTCATTAGAGCTAAAGTTCGAAAATACATGTGATTTCTCGAACAGTTCGGATGTCATTAGTCTGGATTTAACATATCAGAACTGAAATTCGAAAAGAGATGTGACTTCTTGAACAGTTCGAATGTCATGAGATTGGATGTTAACATATCAGAACTTAAGTTCGAAAAGACAAACCAGTCCAGCTTCTAGAACTTAAGTTTAAAAGAAGAATACGGTTCTCGAACAGTTTGGGTACCGAATGTTAACACATAAGAATTGAAGTTCGAAAACAGAAGTGGCTTCTCGAACATTTCGGATATTATGAGTTTGGATTTAACACATTAAAACTTAAGTTCGAACAGACAAATCAGTTCAGCTTCTAGGACGGAAGTTTGAAAGAAGAATAGGGTTCTGGAGCAGTTTGAGTACCGGATGTTAACACATAAGAATTGAAGTTAGAAAAAATGCGACTTCTTGAACAAGTTCGGATTTTAGGAGTTCGTATGCTAATTTCCAGTTCGTAACCCAACATATGACTTTTCCCTTAGTTGTAGATAACAAATGCCTATAAGTATGCCTTAAGACTGGTAGGTAGGTAGGATTTGTTTTTTTATTCCGGGAGATGTTCACTTATGTCACAGAGACACTTTGTGATGACGTAATTACTTAATCGTACTAAGATCTACTTCTTGGTATTGAAACGTAAAACAGATAAATTCATTTATAAAACATATTTATCCATAAATTTACGTTCCCATTTACTGTTCGCTAAAACTGCCCGACTTCCGTAGAAAGCAGAGTAATCAAATCAATCAAAGTGGTCGTATTTCAGGAAAACTTGACCAAACTCCAAAGAAAGTGTTCCGCTGTTATTAGATCTCTTTACTCACAGTCGGAGTTGGGGCTTCAAACTAACCTAACTAGACTGTGAATAGTCCAACATTTCTATAGTTGGTTAGTTTTTTGAAGCAGAAGTTAGTCAACTTAGTCCTTTTTTCCTAGAGACTGAAATCTTTTTTGCTCTGCGTCCAAGCAAAACTCTGCAGAAATACTTTAAAGTTTCAAGCTTTTTGCATGAAGTCCTATCGAACTGTGCCCCTTTAGAATACCAATCATGGTTCTTGCTCCAAACACTGTAAGAACGTGATTCACTAGAAAGGGGCCAGCTAGAAGAATGGAGATTTAGTGTGGACATTTTAGTTTAAAGCGCAATAAATCCTGCATCCTTTCTATGCAAATACATTTTTTTGAAAGGAGCTTTTCTCTATCGTGAAAAAGTTCCTCCGTAAGAATTTCGGTAGTAAATGAGTGGAAGATGATTACCGATGCTTTCTTGAAATATTCTTTAAAGAAGTTCAAATTGCAACTTATTTTAATTTAAACTCACTCCGTGCCAAACCAACACATAAGCAGAAAGGGTTCCCCATATTTAGTATTCAATATTGCAATAACAAAATTGCTTCTATTCATTTCCAATCATTTGAACATTTCAGCAGATCTTTGATTCACTCGAATGTGTACCTGTAACTGTACTAATTAATGGCATTGGAATTGGCTAATTGAATTATGTTATTTTCCGCTGCTAATAGCACTAATTGCATTATTAATGGCAATTGAAATGTTATTAAAATTACATAAAGCAAAATACTTTACATTTCATTTGAAATGAAATGATTTAATTTTTGTAATCACTTAATTTTGTTTATTGGAACATGGAAATGCGATTTAGAGAAAAAAAATATAAATATGTAAATTGTAGGTATGTATTTATTTACTACATATGATTGTATTTTTTATAAATCACACATGAAATTGTAAATCTTATATCGATTCGAAACATGGCCTGACTCAATGCGGCAGCCATTGTTATTGTCGATATGATCTGACAATGGTGAAATTCTTTTTAAAGATAACTCAATTCCAAAGGTTTATTCATTCGTCAGTTAAACACAGTTAAGTTTAGTAGCTATGTGACGAATTATTTAAAGAACTTTTGCAATTGAAAGCGTACTGCATTTGTGAATTGCTGACGTTTGGTGTCATAGATATTTTCATGAAAATTAGTAGGTATGTAGGTTTTATGGAAACAATTTATTTGTATTATCTGTCAGCAGTCGCAGATACTTGAACAAATATGACTAGGTACGTAATAGAAGTGAGCAAGTCAGTGTTGCCAGATACTTGAAATGACTTTCTCCTGAATCTTAAAAAAGGCTGAAATTTTTCCCAAAAATTAAACATATCTCCTAAAATTTTTTTTTTAATTTCGACATTATAAACTAAGGAATTAAACTTCTCATAAAAAAAAATATATTTATTTATTTTTTATTGCAGTCGTTTTATTCATTCAGCTTCAGCTTAACAACAACTTAACACAAACAAAACATTAAAAAAAGTAGATTGGTATGAAATTCGCTTTTGTAATCTTCCTTCATTCATTGCATAAATTATACACTTTTAACGCATAAATTCAACTAAAATAAATTAGATATTTTAGCTTTCAATATTCAAGGCTTCAAAATTTCCTAAACAATTCTTACTCAGAAAAATTCTTCTAAAAGGCCAAGAATCTCCTAAATCTAGGAAATCTCCTGATCTGGCAACACTGGAGCAAATAATGATCATGTCACAGACATATGGACAGCAGTTGGTATCATGGACTAAAATGAGTTGGAATTAAAATTGATAAGATGATTGAATAGGTGTGAAAGGGATGTGCGCTTAGTGGAATGTTTTAGCAAAAAAATTTATAATAATAATTAATAATAATAATTAATAATAGTCTATATTCTGACACCTCAATGATGACGCTTTAAATTTAATCTTTATACAAGTAATCAAACACAAACTGTACTTTGACGTGTGTGAATTGCCATAAAAGATCACAAACACCTGATATACGAGGGCAGTTTGATAAGTCAGCAAATTTTTATATTTCCGCCATAGTAACATTAAATTCAACACTAGTCCCGGGAATCACCTTCTGTTGGTAGACTACTGTTAAATTTTCAGCAAGTTGTGTCATTTAATTTGTGTTTGACAGCCATTGAAAGCAGATAGCCTGATGAATTTCTGTGAAATGAGGAAAAAAGTGAACTGAACTTCGTGTGCTCAAACTTTAAATTTGGCATAAAAAATCATCACCATAGCCCAACAAAGGCTCAAAGAATTCTATGCGCACCCTGTATCATCTATTTGAATGGTTCAGAAGTAGATTACTGGATTCAGTTGTGTTTGTACTCACAAAAAACTTTTAGAAGAATAGGTCGTCCAGAAGAGATTGTGACGTCAGAAATCGACAATAAAATCCATGGAATGATATGGGACAATCTTAGATGAAAGTGCATGAGATGGCTGAGACTGTAGGCATCTCAACTTAGTGGGTTCATCACATTTTGAATAAATATTTGTACATGAACGAAGAACCCCAGACACCAAGGAACAGTCAAAGCAGTAGACGTCTTCGGGTGAATGTGAGTTTTAGGCGATAATCCATCGCAACCCGAATAACTTTGGTATCATTTCAAGCCGTAAATGAAAAATGGATCCAACAGAACATCCCAGAGACCAAGGGACAGTAGTAGATGTCTTCGGGTGAATGTGGGTTTTTGGTGATAATCTATTGCAATTCAAATGAGTTTTTGTGCCGAACGAAAAATGGATCCATCATAACATCCCAGAGACCAAGAAACAGTCAAAGCAGTGGACATCTTCGGATGAATGAGGGGTTTTGGTGATAATCAGTCACAATTGAAATGATTTTTTGAGCCGAAAGAAACATGGATCCATCAGAATACCCCAGAGACCAAGGAACAGTTATAAATGTCTTCGGGTAAATGTGGGTTTTTGGCGATAATCAATCATAATCCGAATGAACTTTTACGTCATTTCGTAATCGTGAAGAAATCATGGATCCATTACATTGCAACACAGACCAAGAAACAGTCAAAGCAGTGGACTTCTCCTGCTGAACGTATATAAAAAAAGGCCCAGGTGGGTTTGTCGGTCAATAAGATAATGACTAAAACTTTTTGGAATGCACACGGTTTCATTCATACGGATTACTTTGAGAAAGGTAAAATGTTCACCAGCAAATATTATTCTGAGCTATTGAACAGATTCGACATGGATTTCAAGTAAAAACGACTGCATTTGGCTAAGAAAAAAGTGGTCTTTCAACATGACAATGTAATTGGACTACAAATTGCTACCTCATTCTGTATATTCTTTAGATTTAGCCCGTTGCGATTTTATTCTGTTTCTAAACCTGAACAAATGGTTTGGCAGTAAGAGATTTGGGTCGAATGAAGAGGTCATTGCTGAGATAAACACCTGTTTTGAGGACCTTGAGAAAACCTGTTATTTGTTATTTTGAAAAACAACTATTTTCTGTTTCCAAACTTGAAGAAATGAAGGTTTGAGTCAAATGAAAAGGTCATCACCGAAGTAAGACCTATTTTAAGAACGTTGAGAAAACGTTTCAGATGATATTTTGAAGTCTTACTATTTTTTGTTTCCACACTTGAAGAAATGGAGGTTTGAATCAATTGAAAATGGCATCACTGAAAGAACCTCCTATTTTGAGGACTTTGAGAAGCCTAAAGTAGCACATTCTTTGCTTCTTTTCGGTCATCTCAAGACTATGATTTACTCACTTAGGGGCCTCGTTCTTTTCTGAGTTAGAAGAGATTACCAAGCATGACATTAAGTCCCTACTGAACACCTTAAGTCCTTGCTAGAAACACTCATATTCTCACCGATCACTTTTAGTTCGATCACCAGCACTAAGAAGCTCTAACTGGTATCGCTAGGGACCCAACGGGGACTATGCGTGGTAAACTTGGTCAGCCAGCTTACCAAGCCTAAAGACATGGAAGTTTGGGTCGATTAAAGAGGTCATTAATGAAGCAGGACCTATTTGAGGGACCTTAGGAACATTTGTTATCGGATATTTGCGTATGTACGTATGTACTACTTATTTTTTGTTTTCAAACCTGAAGAATTGAAGGTTTGGATCGAATAAAGGAGTCCTCATTGAGGTAGAACCTATTTTAAAGGACCTTATTATTTGATATTTTGAAAACTTACTATGTTTTGTTATCAAACCTAAAAATTACATAGAGGTGTGAGTCGAATGAAGAGGTAACCTTAAAAAGAGAGAACCTTAAAAAATCTTGTCATTTAATATTTGAAAAACTCGTTGTTTCTGGTTCAACAACTAAAAAAATTAAGGTTTGGGTCGGGTCGAATGAAAAGGTCATCACTGAAGGTAACGCATATCTTAAAGACTTTAAGAAAACCTATTATTTGATATTTTGAAAACCTACTTTTTCCTGTTTCAAACCTGAAGGATTGGAGATTTAGATCGAATGAAGAGGTCATCACTGAAGTTGGACCTATTTTAAGGACCTTGAGAAACCCAGTTTTTTGATATATTGGAAATTTACTATTTCTTGGTTTCAAACCGGAAGAAATAAAGGTCTAGGCCAAATGAAAAGGTCATCATTGAAACAAACGTTCGACCCCGAAATTTACACTGTGTCTCGATATTACTTTTTGGTATTAAAATCATGAAACATTTGCCTAAGAAGTGTGCACATGACACTTGAAGTCGCCACGCCTCTTTGTTAGAGTTCTAGAGCTAGTTTACTTTTGAACAATTTTAGCTTAAAACGGGTTAAATAAATTTTGTATCAATATTTTTTAAATACAGAAAATTTATTTAATATTTATGAAAAAATACAAAATTATCACTTTTTGATTTTATTTAACCATTATTAATAAAATAGGGTTTTGATCAAAAGCGCCCAATTCGTAGACTTCAATTAGAACACAAACTTTCCCTGATATCGCTGCAAATTATTGGAAATTATTTTGGGGATAACAGTAAAATTTTTGTAATTTGCTTTGAATTCACTTCTAAAAATATTAATTTGTTGGTGCCTACTTAAATTAAACCCATAAATCAATCGTAGCTTTTGCTATGACAAATAAGTGAAGTTGCTCTCAGCCAACTTTGGGGTCGAAAGGCTTAAATAAACCTGTTATTTGCAAAAGATACTAACTTTGTAAAAATGTTGAGGAATAAAATGCCAAAAAATCATTTTTCAAAGAAAAACCTACTTATAAAACTACTCTCGTATATATTCTTACAACTTCCTGCGACGGTTTAAAATTAATTATCAATCAAGTAATGCCATGACGTGCTTGTTTTAGCACTGCCATAAAAGATCATAAATACCAGATATATATACAAATAATATTGAGTGATAAGTGACCTTTCGAACGTCATCAAAATACACCAACTATCGTCATACCGCTGAATGCTGTCGATGTGCGTGTTGGTATTATTTTTAGTGCACAAATTACAACTTGTGACGTCAGAAGCGCAAAAGTTGGGCGCCGAAAATAAACTCAACACTTAACAGGAAATTATTTGAAGGCAACATTTTAAATTTATGAAGATCATAACAAGTGCCAAATATATGAATTGAGTTGTGTTGTTGTGTTGCGTAATCACTTGGGACACACTGCCAGCTGCACAACCAATCGCCCAACCACCCACTTGAGTAAACAAATTACGAGTATGTAAAAATAATTGTTTTTTTCTTTGTTTTTGTATTCTTACATTTTCATAGCAAATAGAAATTGCGCGAAAAAATTGTTTAATGTAAGTGTGCTGCGGTTGAAATTGTGTGCGCAAGCGCTTCTGTGTTTGTGTGCGTGTGCGCGCTTTGGCCACTTTTTGGTTATTGCTGAAATCTGCTGTAATGGCCAACACTTTTGCTTTCAATGACTTTGTTTATATTACACACGTTGTTGGCATTTGTTGTGCTTGCGTTTCAGTTTTTTGTTGTTGCTGATTTTGCCTTTCATTTGGCCAAAGGCCAACAATTACAAATGCAGCTCAAACTCACTCAAATAATAAAACCATGCAAAGTGCAGCAGCGCATACGATTCAACATGACAACACACATATTTGGTTCAAACAAAAAAAAATATACACTGAGTTCATGTTTGTGTACTTGCAAAAAAAAACATCTACACATACAGATATATAAAAAAAAAATGGCAAAAATGCAAATGGCTGCATTAACAGGCCTGCAACGTTTCGTTCATATCTCACAATCGATTCGGTTTTATTAGATTGCACAGACAGCGGCTGTGGCTATGGCAGCAAAAACACAGCTTTTGGCCCGTTTTTTCAAGCTGTCGAGCCGCCCTAACAGGTTGCCAGCCATATGCAGCTAAAATATTCAATACCATTTTGCCGACACTGATAACAATAAATCATTTGGCCACTTGGCACTGGGCCAACTGTTACGCATTTTTCTTCTTTCATATAGTTTTTGCCAATTTGTTGGAGTGTGAAATGCTTAACCAAACCGAGCGGAAAATGCAGCGTAATGTTATCCAATTACTGGGTATTTTGGGGAAAAATTATTTTCATTACATTTTATGCAGTTTTTTTGGTGACCTTAACCTCTTTGATTTGCACTGAGCATCAAGTCGATTGGTCGGTTGAATATTTAAAGTGACTACAAACCAGAGTGCAGAGTGTTTGAAACGAAGCGAAATTGAGCCACTTTAACCTAACCTAACTTAGGTAAGTAGGTGGAAGTGACAAATTTGAAACAATAGGGCCCTAAGGACAGTAAGAGCTATTGTGGTACCATGGGCTCTATTGCTTTTCTTACTTACTTTTACTGAATTTAACCCATTTCATAGTTGTCAAAATGAAGAGCAGGAAAAAGCTATAAGTCACCTCCTTTGTCACTGCCCGGCTCTCTCTGCACGAAGGGTGGAAATCTTTAGGCTCTTCTTTCTTCGACAACTAAGACGAACTTCGATCAATCAATATAAGAGTTGCTAGGTTTTATCCACAAAACAAATTGGCTTGTGAAAGCACTTCAACTTGCAGTAAATCAGATAAATTTTTTCTTGTGGTATCACAATGGGCACTTTTTGCGGCCTAAATGTGTCTTTCGGCAAGTCTGGGGCCCAGGCAGCCACTTTAACCTAACCTAAACTAACCTAACTCATTTCGTACCGTTGATTCGTTAACAAATCATAGAAATTAGTTATATTTGCGTTTTTTTAACGATAAACTTGTGTAATCTTATGTTTATTTTTTTATATTATACTAAGATCTATTGGCTTTCTAAAAAAAATAAATTTTTGCCATGCCACGCCGTCCCTATTAAACCTCGGCGGGCATTGAAAAAAACCTCATGTAAAGACTCTTTTTCTTAAATTCTTTAAAAATACTAAAAATAACCAGATTTGTACAAAACTGACACAGAATGATTGGAAAATTACCAAACTTATTTTGTTTTATAATAAAAATCGTTTAGATCTGTTAACTCATTTCGTACCTTTGATAAGTTAACGAATCATAGAAGTTAGTAATGTTTGCATTTTTGTAACGATTAACTTGCGAAAAAACTAAGTAGAAAAAATTAAAAAAATTAAAAAAAAATTGTAAAACAGCGAAAGGCCTAAGTAAAAAAATTAAAAAATTTGAAAAAACATTTTTGGTATTTATCTATCTTTGTTAGGTACGAAAGTTTTTCAGACCAACAAATCAAAATATGGCAACAAAACAGCGAAAGGTCTAAATAGAAAAATAAAAATAAATTTGAAAAAAACATTTTTGGTATTTATCTTTGTTAGGTAGGACAATTTTTCAAACCCACAAACCAAAATATGGCAATAAAGCATTTTTGGTATTTATCTTTGTTAGGTAGGACAATTTTTCAAACCCACAAACCAAAATATGGCAATGGCGAAATGGCTAAGTAGAAAATAAAAATAAATTTGACAAAAAATTGCTTGTATTTATTTTTGTTAGGTAGGAAACTTTTCAGACCAACAAACCAAAAAATGGCAACAAAACAGCGAAATGGCTAAGTAGAATAATAAAAACAAATTTGACAAAAAAATTTCTTGTATTTATTTTTGATAGGTAGGTAGGCAACAAACCAGCGAAATGGCTAAGTAGAAAAATTAAAAAAAATTCTTGTATTTATCTTTGCTGGGTAGGAAACTTTTCAGACCAATAAACCAAATTATGGCAAAAAAAAACCGCGAAAGGGCTAAGTAGAAAAATAAAAAAAAAATTGTGAAAAAATGTACTGTATCTTTGTTAGGTGGAAAACTTTTCAGACTAACAAACTAGAAAAATTAATATAAATTTGAAAAAAAAATGCTTGTATTTATCTTTGTTAGGTAAAAAAATGTTCAGACCAACAAACCAAAATATGTTAACAAAGCAGCGAAAGGGCTGAGTAAAAAAATAAAAAAAAAATGACAAAAAAGATTCTTGTATTTATCTTTGTTAGGTAAAAATGTTTAGACCAACAAACCAAAATATGTTAACAAAACAGCGAAAGGGCTATGTAGAAAAATAAAAATATATTTGAAAAAAAAATGTTTTTTTAATTGTCTTTGTTAGGTAGGAAACTTTTCAGGCAACCAAAAAATGGCAACAAAACAGCAAAATGGCTAAGTAGATTAATAAAAATAAATTTGAAGAAAAAATTTCTTGTATTTTTTTAGTAAAGAAAATTTTCAGACCAACAATCCAAAATATGGCAACAAAACAGCGAAAGGTCTAACTAGAAAAATTAAAAAATTTAAAAAAAATGTCATGTATGTTTGTTAGGTAGGAAACTTTTCAGCCCAACAAACCAAAAAATGGCAACAAAACAGCGAAATGGCTAAGTAGAAAAATAAAAAAAAAAATTGAAAAAAAATTTCATTTATGTTTGTTAGGTAGGAAACCTTTCAGGCCAACAGACCAAAATATGGCAACAAAACGGCAAAAGGTCTAACTAGGAAAATTTAAAAAAATAAAAAAAAAATGTCATATTGTATATCTTTGTCACGTAGGAAAGTTTTTAGACCAACAGCGAAAACTAACTTAACGTGTTTTATTTAACACTAGAAGTACCGAGCGGTCATTTGACGGTTTTCAGTTTTTGATTAACCGTAGCTCGAAAACGGTTTAAGTTACGAATCTTGTTCTCCTTGACTTTTAATATTTTGCAAAATATTGTTAGTGCAAAATATTAAAAGTCAAGGAGAACAAGATTCGTAACTTAAACCGTTTTCGAGCTACGGTTAATCAAAAACTGAAAACCGTCAAATGACCGCTCGGTACTTCTAGTGTTAAGATCCAGCAGAATTTTGTGTATACTTTTTTTATGACTGGCCCGACTTGATGCTCTGTTTTACCGGTCTTGGAGGCAGCATTTTCACATAATTCATTTTATTTTCATTTATTTTAAATTTTAATTTATAGATATCAATAGAGAAGTGACAATAAAAATGTATTAAAACTATCGTAATTTATGTCAATACTGAAATGGTAGAAAATATTGTTTAATACTAAAAAGACTACAAGTTTTCCATACCTACAAAGACTACATATTATATCCGCTGATATCTGGAAAAGTACATATCGGATTTTTCTAATTGTAATTGTAGAACTCTAATTGTAGAATTAATTGTAGAACCCGATAAAAAAATAAAAGTCACCAAAGCAAAAGTTTATAGAAATACTAAAAAAAATGCAGATATTTAAAAATGAAAAACTATCCAAATGACCGCAATGGTCTTTCTAGTGTTAAAGCTGGATACATAAATGCGTCAACTACTCCCACAAATGGCCTAGAAAAATAAGCATAGTTGTTAAATTCCTTAGACATGGTTATACATTTCGCATACTCCAACAAATTTCTAAAATCTTCATAGTGATGACAGCCAACAAATTTTATTAACAATTTATTTTCTACTCCACAGCAAGATTTCGCTGCAAGATGTTGCAAACTGCATTCTTACTGCATCGATTTCGCAGCCAACTCGTATTGCAACAAACCAACAGAAATGCAGCCAGAAAACTGTGAAATAGTAGGCGAGGCGGCAAAATATCTAAAATGAAATTTAACTGCACTGCAATGCGGCGGAATTGAGGCAAAAGCAGTGCGAAAAAAAAAATCAATAAAATCCGCTGCAAATTCCATCAACGCAACAACGGCAACGCGTAGCGCCACACCGACCGGACCAGATAGCAGCGGGCAGCAGTTGCAGCGAGAAGCCTTTCAAAATAATCTAATGACGCGCACCGAGCACAGCTGATGGCCGTTGGCGTGTGTGCAGCACTTTAGTCAACCAGTCAACCAGCGCAGCAACAACAACAAATACAAAAAACAATACTTGGCAAAGAAGAAGCAGAAAAAGTGGTACAAAAAAATTTTAGAAACGCTTTGTGTCCACGCGCTGCACGTAGGGTGCGGCTGCCGAGGCGAGTAGTGCGCCGGTCAAATTGCAATGTGCAGGTGACGGCGCGGGTGGCGAACATTTTACAAAATACCTCAACACAACGTGGCTGCTGCTTTGCCGCTTGAAGTTGCACAGCAACAACGTCACTCACAACTGAAAGCCAACAAATGCGCGGCGCAGATGTAAACACTGACTGCCGCACGGGGCGCTGACTGGTGAGGCACAATAAAAGCGACAGCCACACAGCGGAAATCACGTTTTTCTTCAACAATTTCCATGGCGCACGGACCAGTGATTTCCGACAGTGGCACACACACTCGAAAAACGCCCCACGCCTACGCGCCACCGCCGCTATGACGTGCGGAAGTTCTCGTTGTCTGGTTGAATTTGTTGTTGTTTTTTCTTTGGTTTGTTCCAGTGATGCCCATCAGTGCAGCGTTGCAATGTCTGCCGCTGGCAACGGCAACGAACTCCACACTCCGAGGCGTTTTGTTTTATTAAAAAAAAATTGCGCCTTTTCGTTATGCATTTCTGTTGTTATTGTTTTTTTTCGAAATGTTATTTCAAGTTTTTTGTAACGTTGCGCCGTTCTAGGAAAGCATATCGCGCATAGTCTGTCGACGTATTAGCAGCGATGTAGAAAATTTATTGCATTACGAAACGTGATCATTTCGAATGTGATTTATTTTCGAGTTTACTGAAATGTTCGGCGGTGTCTTGCAGACAGGCAGACAGTTCCTGGTCTTTCTTCAGCGAATGCATGGAATAACAAATGGAAAAATGTTGAAAGCACACAGGAAAACAAAAATTAAGTTATCGACTAACAAACCACCATACAACTTGTGATATATGAATATTTCGAAGGGATCATTATTTATTATCTATGAAAAATTGTGTTATACTTTGTTGCAACTTTTGCTTACATTTTAAGTTGGAATGAGATAAATTTGAAATGTTGTAACTGAGCGAAAAGAGTTCACATATACAAAGTGTGTATAGTCTCTTCATATTAATCACAGTTTATTGATAGTTTATCAGATTTGTTTTCAAAGAACTTAAAAATTGACTCTGAGTGCTAGAAACACTAGAAAGACCGCAAGTTTTCCATACCCACCAAACCCACATATCATATCCGCTGATATCTAAAAACGTACACATCGGATTTGGAAAATTTTTCATAAAATAAATTTTAAAAAAATATAAAATTTTTCACGATAAAAAAATAAAAGTCCCCAAAGCAAAAGTTGATAGAAATACTAGAAAAAATACAAAAATTTTAAAATGAAAAACAATCAAAATGACCGAATTGGCTAAATTTTCACAAAATAAATTTTTAAAAAATATATAAAATTGTTCACGATAAAAATATAAAAGTCACCAAAGCAAAGGTTGATAGAAATACTAGAAAAAATACAAATATTTTAAAATGAAAAACAATCAAAATGACCGCAATGGTCTTAGAAAATTGTTCGCGATAATAAAATAAAAGTCACCAAAGCAAAAGTTGATAGAAATACTAGAAAAAATACAAATATATTAAAATGAAAAACAATCAAAATGACCGCAATGGTCTTTCTTTCTTTCAATGTGTTTATTTTTCTTTAGATGAATCTATCGGTTCATGGTTAGGTTAAGGTTGCTGTCTGGGCTGGACTTGCCAAAAGACACACTTAGGCCACGAAATGGGCTCGTTTTGATACAACAAGGAGAAAGTGATCTATCTTACTGTAACTAGGAGAGCCAATTTGAATTGTGAATGAACCCTCGCAAGTCTCTGATGTTAACTGAACTGAGATCATTCAAGTTGTCGAAGAAAGCAGAGCCTAGAACTTTGCATCTTCGTCTAAACTTTAGACCCTAAAGAAAGCTTAGACTTATAGTATATTTCTGTACTTCATTTTCGCAACAGCAACAGTAGTCCCAACTGTCAATATCTCAATACCTTCTCGGTTCATTCTCACATTAAACTTAAATATTTTGCTATTTGCTTTATTTTCAGTTAGTTAATCAACGCTTAAAATAAGAAAAACTTTTCGATCTCAACTAATCTACAACGAAATAATTTAACACTTAAACAAAGAGTTATTGAAATCATAAACAGATTTTCACATTCCAACTGCATTATTTTCACATTCCCGCCCATCTTTAGTACTTAAATTTATTTAAATATTTTATTAGAAAGCCAATAGATCTAAGTATAATACAAAATACATAAACTTTAGATTACACAATCTATCGTAATTAAAAAAACTGCAAACATTACTAATTTCTAATATTCGTTAACAAATCAAAACTACGAAATGGGTTAACAAATTCAAACGAATTTTATTATAAAACAAAATAAGTTTGGCATTTTTCCAATCCTTCTGTGTGGGTTTTGAAGAAATCTAGTTATTTTTAGTATTTTTGAAGAGTTTAAGATAAAAGTCTATATATGAGGCTTTTTTACAATGCCCACTCATTTTTAATAGGAAAGGCATGGTATGGCAAACAAATATTTTATTAGAAAGCCAATAAATCTAAGTGTAATACAAAAATATAAACTTTAGATTACACAAGTTTATCATTTAGAAAAAATTGCAAACATTACTTATTTCTATGATCCGTTAACGAATCAAAGATACGAAGTTTTGAAGGTGGATGATTAGTCTATCTCCGACAGTTCTAGTCATAGAGCTATCATCTATTGTCCCCTCGAAGAGACTCTTCTATACGGAGAGAGTTTATTGACTAACTAAATATGTGAGCTCTATCCATATGAAAAATTTTCTTCTCTCCTAATAGCAGCTAACTGCTCAATTGGAGCGTGACATAATTACCACCACGAAGCCACAAACAAAAGTTTGAAATTTATTATAAACTTTGATAGTAAAACTTTTGTGTTATACTTTCTGCTCGATTTGATTTGTGTCCCACTAACCGCATCACAATCAGTAAAAGCGTTTCCGTTTCATTTTTTGTTTTTCAGTGCCTACAATTACAAACATTTTACAGAAATGTTAATATGGTTTTATCAGAATTGCTGCAACGACATGCACAATATTTACTCATACAGCAACCACAACAACAACAGTAATAATTACATAATTTACATTTCCCCTCGAACTGTGCACATAAATTTCAATAGAAATAAATGCAACATTAAATAAAATTATAAATGCACGCACTAAAAATTTCCGAAACACACAAAAAAAGGGTCGCTGTGTCATTTCAGTCGAGTGTAAAAAATTTAAAAATTTATTTGATAACGAATATTGTGACAAACATTACATTTCTGCTGTCAAATTAGTGCACACATCAGCGAACCAGTTAGCGTTAACCGAGATTAGGGTTAGCTGCAGAGGTGTGCACGAATGCACCAATCCAATCGCGCTTAATGGCACAGAAAACACGCTTAAACTCAGCGAAATGTCAGTGAAGCGTTAATGTCAGCACGCCCATTCGTCAACGTCGCCCAGCGTCACCGTAGATAAATAATCGTTTGGTTATAATTAGTCGCTGGTAAAGCCGCACTTGTGCGCCACTGTTACTGCATTCGACAGTTGTCAAACGGCACTTGACTGCTGCGTGTGTCAATAGCTGGAATTCTACTTTGTTGCGCTTTGCCAAGCATTTAGTTCGCTCGGCGTGGGCGCAAGGCTAGTGCTGCCAGATCAGGAGACTTCCTTCTAGATTTAGGAGATTCTTAGCCGTTTAGGAGGAAGAATTGCTTAGAAGAAAGTTTAGGAGATTTTGATGGTGATACATTTATTTATTTATTTAATAATTAATTAATTAATTAATTAATTAATTTTATTTATTTATTTATAATATTTATTTATTTATTTAAGTACTTATTTTTTTATTTATTTATTTCCTTATTTATTTATTTAATTATTTATTAATTAATTAATTAATTTATTTATTTTTTATTTTATTTATTTATTTAATTATTTATTTTTTTATAATATTTATTTACTTATTTATTTATTTTGTATTTATTTATTTATTTATTTAATTAATTATTAATTTATTTATTTATTTATTTTTTATTTATTTATTCATTTATTTATTTTTTATGTATTTTGTGTTAATTTTTTATTTATTTATTTATTTAATTATTTATTAATTAATTAATTAATTAATTTATTTATTTATTTATTATTTAATTATTTATTTATTTATAATATTTATTTATTTTATTTATATATTTATGTATATTTATATATTTAATTATTTATTTATTTTTTATTTATTTATTTTTTTATTTATTTATTTATTTGTTTATTTATTTATTTATTTTTATGTATTAATTTATTTATTAAGTTTTTGTATTTATTTATTTATTTATTTATTTAATTATTTAGTTATTTATAATATTTATATATTTATTTATCTATTTGTCTATTTATTTACTTATAGTATTTATTTTTAATATTTATTTATTTAAAATATTTATATCTTTACTTATTTATTTATTTATTTATATATTTTAGTGGCATTGAAGCCTTAAATATTGACAGCTAAAGTAAATAATTTAATTTAATAAAAAGGCTGCAATAAAAAAACCTAATAAATTTTATTTTTTTTATGAAGCGTTTAATTTCTTAGTTTATAATGACAAAATTGTTCTTATAAATTTAAGAGATTTTTGAAATTTTTGGGAGGATGTTTGAGTCTTTTTTTAAGATTTAGGAGAAAGTCATTTCAGGTATTTGGCAACACTGCGCAAGGCAAGACGCGCTTCTCGTGGAGGCGTCCAAAACAATGTGACTGACACTGGCGGCGTGTGTTTCGGTATTTATGGCACCGCTACAACCACAGCCACGGCCTGCAGTCACGCTCGCAGCCAAACACGTGCCGCATCGATTGTCGTCGCCGTCTTGTACTCGTTTCGCACTTAAATGAATTATTGTGTGGCCCTGCGAATGCTCGGACTGTGGTTATTTGCGATTTGGGTGTTTTTTCTGTTCTGTTTTCATGGCATATTTGCGGCATTTATGTGCAGCTGTGCTGTAATTTGGTTAGCGTTCTATGTCTAAAAATATCGATTTTTCTGCTTAGCATCAGAAATTTGGCATTCTGCAATTGTACGCTTGACGTGTGTGCAAATATTGAGATCACGTGGTATCCAATGGATTTTTACCACATATGGCATAGTGACAAAATATTTTGAGATAAGTGAGCAGAAACGCGGCAGTTGGGATATTTGCATTTATATATAAACGTAATTTTTCAGACAGATAATTTATTGCTGTGTCATGCCCAGACAATTAGTTGTTAGTTTTCTAAGAAAAATTTATGAACCGATAGAGACATTTGTTCATTGATTTACATATCTACATGTATTGCAAGTCTTAAGTCAATGGGGACAATAAATCAAGTTACTCCTAACCCTTTGTTGACCCGTTAAATTTTTATGAAATAATACTTGTCTAATTATTTCTAATTTGAAGCGCTTGTATCACATTTTAAGTCAATTGACCTATTAAATCATGTTTTCCATACAAACTCTTAACCCATTGTTGACCCCATTAGATTTAGATTAAAAAAAAATGAAAAACAAGTGAAGATTTATTTACCATTTAGAGCAATTTCATCAAGTTTGAGGCAAAAAACCAATTAAAACGTAATTCTCCATACAAACTTTTAACCCATCGTTGACCCCGTCAGATTTTGAATTTCGAAAAAATGAAAAGCATGTGTCTAATTATTTTTTATTTCAATCATTTTCACCTCTTTTGAAGTTAAAAGGTCCATTAAGTCCTGTGTTTTCACAGATTTTTCATACAAATTCTTAACCCGTCGTTGACACCGTCAACTTTTTGATTTTTGAAAAAGTGAAAAACACGTTTCGAATTATTTTACATTTGAAGTGTTTTCACCAAGTTTTAAGTCAAAAAACTCATTTAATCATGTTTCTCCACACGAATTGTTAACCCATTGCTGACCCCTTTAGGTTTTGATTTTCGAAAAAATAAGAAACACCTGTAGAATTATTTCACATTTGAAGTGTTTCTACCAAGTTTGAAGTAAAAAAACTTATTAAACCGTGTTTATCTAAAAATTACAAATAAAAATTTAAAGCCATAGATGACCCGTCAGATTTTGATTTAAAAAAAAAATTTTTAAATGTGTTTAAATATTTTTGATTTTGAGTGTTTTCACCAAGTTTGAAGTCAATTGGCTCATTAATTCAGGTGTTTCACAGGTACTCTAAACAAACTCTTAACCCATCGCGGACAACGTCAGATTTACCTTTTCGCAAAAATCAAATACACGTATCGAATTATTTTACATCTAAAGTGCTTTTACCAAGTTTGAAGTTAAAAGGCTAAAAAAATAGTAATTCTCCATACAAACTTTTAACCCTTTGTTTAACTATTTAAGTTTTCATTTTCAAAAAAATTAAAAACACCAGTATTTAACTATTTTTTATTTCAAGTATTTTCCACCAATTTTTTAATAAAAAGGCCCATTGGTTCATGTTTTTTTCGTAGTCTTCCTGTATACAAACCTTAACCCACTGTTGACACCTTTAAATTTTGATTTTCGAGAAATTGAAAAATACGTGTCAGATAATTTTTGATTTGGAGTATTTTCACCTCTGATACGAGAGATCTATTTACAAGATGTTCAGTATCTAATTAATCAACATTTTCAAAAGAAATTGTACTGCCAATTCTTTCGTAAACTTTACGTCTTACTTTGACTTTGAAATCTCTGGACTTTGAAATTGTCTTCAAAATTTGTTTCATTAATGGTTTCCTCATAAAAATTTTTGTATTTATTTATTATTTAAAAATTAAATTTTTTTATTTCAATGCAAAACTTAATAATTAATAAATAATTAAAAAAGAAATATATTTGCAGTTCAAAGGTGACTTACCCAAATTGGTTCAGTAGTAGCAAACGAAAGAGCCACAAGTTTATCAACTGAAATGAAGAAAATAAAATTATAATTAAAATTATGAATCACAGATTAGATTACGAAGCGCATTTCAGAGTACAAGTAAATTTTTAAAAGTCTGGCGCTGCTCTTTTGGAAAGCAATTAGCGAACATTTGCAAATTAACAATCAAGCAAAGTGTTTATACACAAATTATGACAGCAATAACACTAACAATAATGGCAAAACAACAACACTAAGTTGTTAAAAAAAATATATTATGTATATATATGTATCAGGTGTTTATAAGACAATGTGACCCTGGCCTTGGACTTGACAAGTTGTGGCCTTTCCTTTCGAAGCAATTTAGTTGGTTGCTGTTGTCGCTTTCCGTTGTTGTTGTTTTAAATTATATTCATTTAATTGCATTTTGTTTGGAGTTTAATTTTATCTTTTTTTCACTAACAACTAACCGACCATCTGAGTGTCATAGATAATTAATTGTTAACAAAACTGAAACGCGTCACATGAAAATGTGTTAATGACATCGATGACAAGCAGATAGTTGCGACAACAAATGGACAAACATTGAGTGATGATTGCTTAATTGAATATGAATACTGAAAAGTTAGAGAAAAAATGTGATTTTTTTTTTTAAAGTTGGAGAGAAATTGTTCTGTAGAAAGTTTTTGAGCCTAACACTTGATTGAATCATGAGTCTAAACGCACTTCGAAATGTTGAACCGTTTATCATGGTTTAACCATTTCTTAAAATTATCCAACCACCTCTTGAAAATAAATTAATAAAATTAAATTAAATTAAATTATTAAATTATTATTAAACTTAATTATATTATATTAATAAAATTTGGCAAATTGAAATCGAAATTAAATTACTTTTTGCCTACTCATCTTTTCAGGAGAATGAAATCTTCAGATACTTGTGAACCCATATACACTAAAATTACAGATTCTTGACAGCTATACGAAAAACCACCTTTTGTTGGGAATTCTGTTTGGTTGAAGTCGGTTTTCGTCCCCACAAAGTATATATCTAGTCAGAAAGAGGTCTGTCGTAACCATCAACAATTTGTTGAGTCACTACAGAATTTTGTTTTCCCCTCCATCAGTTTGTAGCTAATTCATTTTAGAAGATTTTGTATTATTTTTGGGATTTTAGATTGGATTTATTTATTTAGCCATTCACAAGTTGAATTATAAATACTTAATACGATGCACAGTGATTCGTTCCATAGACGAAATTCAAAAAATTTGTAGGCTCAGATTTTAGCGATTTTGATGACAATTAAAAGGTAAACTCTAACTAAGAAAACCACAACGAATCTGTGCGAAAAATTAATTAGCATTAATTAGACCTGCTTAAAGTTGGAACTTTTTTCACAAAAAAATTTAAACACATGTTTTCTGTTTTTTAATCTATTGAGTAAAAAAATCGGAGAAATTCATGGTTAGCAAGGAGTTGCTGAAACTTTTCATATAGATTAAGATTTGAGGTGGAAATTTTTGTTTTTAATGTTTTCTCAAAATGTGCAAAGCTGAGGCTTCAAATTCACTTTTAATTTAAAATATTTTTCAAAATTAAAAACCTGAAAATTGGCAAAACTTAGAGGAAAATATCTAATAAGTATGTAAAAGTATGTTTCTGGATTTTTATTTATTTTAAGAAGCATTCTTTCTTTGTCGAAAAATGTAATCACATCACCGATCTTAAAAATTTTGAAACTGCTTTCAAATGTCATAAGATAAAAAAACTTTGCACAGTTTGTAACAATTAGAAGTGGTAAGAAAACAATTAAAAAAAAACACAAATGAATTGAAAGCAAAAACCTTTTCGCACTTGTAATCGCAATGGACGGTCGATCGAAGAAGAACTATTGCTAATGTCCAAATCACATTTCAGAGCACGGACAAAGAAAAAACAATACACTGAATAAAAAACTGCAATTTAAAAATACAAATAGAAACAAAAATATAAAAAAAGTGCGGCCAGTAGCTCACATTTGAATCAATTTATGGGCACGCGGCTCGATTACATCACAGCGAGACAAACTGGCTGCGAGACAGAAGACTGACCGCTGCCATAAACGTTGTATTTATGGTATAGTTGGCTATACAAACACTCACACACACAAATACACATTTGCACTCAAGTTTAAAGCCCGCAAGCAGTGTGCGCCAAATTCGCACGCAATGCGCTAATTGGATTTCTTTTAGCAATTTTTTGCTATTTTTTAACTACTTAGTTGTGTGGACCTAACTACACACGCCGACTGTTGATTTAGTGTGCTTAATTTTTTTTTTTGTAGCACAAAATCAATAGATTTAAACAAATCTTTGCAAAAGCGTTAAGAGTGTAAGGTGAAAAGAACGTTAGAAAGACAACTGTATGTGTGTAAGTGTGTGTGTGTGTGTGATATGTGTGTGGCTGTGTGGCTTAGGGAGCCAATGAACGAATAAGTGTCATGGACTTCACTGATGGTTCGAGATGTGCATTGAAAATCAATTAAGGTGTCCATTTTTTTGATGAGTTGAAAGTTGAGTGAATGGAAATGAATTTGGAGATCTTTGTAGGTCAGGAAAAAAATTAAAAAATTACACCATGCGACAGAACTTTTGATCTATTCAAAAGATGATGTAGGTGTGAAAATTGTATGCAGAAAAGCTAATTTTATAGACAAAAAATTAATTCATATTCATAATGGATGGATGGAATCTGTTTTTTTTTTACTCTAAACCAACAAAGCTTGAAACATAAATTTTTCAGGTATGAATCCATAAACTGAGATCCAAAACATAGATTTGTTTCAAAAGGATTCGTTCAAAATCTGCAAGGATATTGAAGAATACATTTTTAAAAAGGGCTTTAATGACACATTTTGGTTTTAAAAATTCAAAATAGATCATTTCACAGAAGACGACAATTTTCCTCTTTTATTTGATACCCGTATCTTCAACATTGCACAAGCGGAAATATAAAAAATTAATTCGTTGAAATTATAAGTCCATAAGTCGCCTGTTTATGTCCTTTTTAAAGGAAATAAGATCAGAAAATTAAAAACTGAATAGCGACAATTTTTCTTTTTTATTTAAAAAAAAATTTAAAAAATAAAATAAAAAATTAAACAAATTAAAAAATTAAAAAAAAATAGAAATTTTAATAAATTCGTTGAAATTTGTAAGTCCCAAAAATGTTTAAACCCTTTTCGAACGATATAGGATCAAAAAATAAAAAAATGAGTTTGCCAGAATACTATGAGTGACCTCTAGTTTCGTTTAAAATTTTCAAGGATATTGAAGGATAAGTTTTTGAGAGAACTTTAATGAAACATTTTGGTTATAAAAATTCAAAATGGATAATTTAGTCAAAAGGCGACAATTTTCCTGTTTTATATGATACCCATATCTACAACAATGCACAACAAAAAATATTTTAAAAAAATCGTTGAAATTTGTCCTTAAAATTGAAGTCCCTAAAATTGTTTAGTCCGTTTCAAAGGATATGGGATCAGAAAATTAAAAACTGAGTATGCCAGATTACTATAAATGACCTCTAGTTTCACGCATATAAGATCTGATCGTTTAAAATTTTCAAGGATATTGAAGGATACATTTTTGAAAGGGCTTTAATGACACATTTTGGTTCCACAGAATCAAAATGGATAATTCAGTCAAAAGGCGACAATTTTTCTCTTATATTTGATACCCATATCTTTAGTGTCCGACCGAATATTCGGTTTCGGTTTCGGCCCAAATAAGTGGTTTCGGTTTCGGTTTCAGTTTCGGCCAAAAAATGGCCGAATAGCCGAAACCGAAACTTTCTAGAATATTTTTTACATTTTATTGTGTAGCAGATATATAGTGAAAGAAGGAATAATTTAGATGCCACCGATGTAAATAAACTTCTTTTTTTAGCATATAATATTAAATTATTTAATTTTGAATATTAGCGAGTAAGGTACGAAAGGGTGATTTTTTCATGTTTACGTTTTTAAAAAATGAATAAATTGTTTTTTTTAATAAGTATTTATTTATTTATGCTATGTTTGTTTGTTTGTTCTTTATTTACTTAATGTAAAATTCGTTTGTTGAAAAAAGTGCTTGATATGGTGATTTTTATTTCAACTAGAAAGTTTCGGTTTCGGCCGAATATTAAAAAAAAAACCGAATATTCGGTTTCGGTTTCGGCCCAAAAAAGTGGTTTCGGTCGGACACTACATATCTTCAACATTGCGCAAGCGCAAATATTTAAATAAATTAGTTGAAATTTGTAAGCCCCTTTTTGAAGTCCTTTTTAGAGGACATAGGATTAGAAATTAAAAAACTGAGTATGCCAGATTACTGTGAATGTAGTTTCACGCTTATAAAATCTTTTGAATGGGTCTCGACAAAAGTGGGTTTTTTGTTGTTAACACACCTATACCAATAAATTTTTAAATATTTTATATAATTTTTTAAGTGGTTTTTGAACTCTAAAAAATCTAAAAAATTCTAAAAAATTTCATAATAAAATATATTTTTCTGTTAAGCAATTAATTGAAACCACAACTAGACTGTCTCGTCAATGCGACACCAGACACGTGCTGACAGTCGAACCACTATTACATTTTTTTTACTGTCATTTTTGCTGAAAAACAGTTGTTACTGTTTTCTTATACAAGATGCAAAGTTATCTCATGAACAATTATCTGTTCAATATGCTTATGCACACACATGCAGTATACGCGTGTGTGTGTGTTTGTGATGGGTGTTTGTGTACATTTGTTTTGTGTAGCGCAACAACACCATTTCAATGTTCTACTTTTTCAAGTATTACTTAACTTTTATAAGATGCGCTGGTGTTCATGCAAAATAGCACGTTTTGAGCGCGCTCGGCGAACGTTCTAATTTTTCTTATCTAATGTATCTGCAAATTTACACAATAAGCTATTTGACTACTCGGACATACATACTGTGCTGCTATATTTATATGGAGCTGTATGGCTTTTGAATTAAGATATTGTTGAATTTTTTTTTAGTATGAAAGCTGCCTTCACAAAGTCAATAAACCGATGCTGTTTTTCATAAAAATACTTAGTATGTAGATACGTGTGAATTTGTGTCATAAAACGAAGGAGAGGAAAGAAGTGTGACAGCTTCAATGTTCAACTGAAATAAGCAATGATTTAATCAAAATCTCCCCATAATTTTTCTGAGGTAATCTGCCAACTGAACAGACCAAGCAAAGAAAGTCAGCCTTTGATGATCTGTTCCACATTTCGTTTGAAGTAGTTTGTACTAAATGCCTAAGAAATTAAACATGGCAAAGTGTGAACCAGACTTTAATCTAATAAGGTTAGAAAAACAATAAAAAAAGCAACTTTAGAAAAAAATAATACAGAAAAGTAAAAAATGAAGTCAGCCTTTGATGATCTGTTCCACATTTTGTTTGACGCAGTGTGTCCTAAATGCCTAAGAAATTAAACATGGCAAAGTGTGAACCAGACTTTAATCTAATAAGGTTAGAAAAACAATAAAAAAAAGCAACTTTAGAAAAAAATAATACAGAAAAGTAAAAAATGAAGTCAGCCTTTGATGATCTGTTCCACATTTTGTTTGACGCAGTGTGTCCTAAATGCCTAAGAAATTAAACATGGCAAAGTGTGAACCAGACTTTAATCTGATAAGGTTAGAAAATCAATTAAGTAAAGCAACTTTAGAATAAAATAATAAAGAAAAGTAAAAAATAAAGTCAATCTCTGATGATCTGTTCCACATTTCGTTTCATGTAGTGTGTCCTAGATATCTCTGAGATTAAACATGGCAAAGTGTGAACCAGACTTAATCTGATAAGGTAAGAAAATCAATAAAGTAAAACAACTTTAGAAAGATATAATAAAAAAAGTAAAAAATGAAGTCAGCCTTTGATGATCTGTTCCACATTTCATTTACGTGAATGTGTCTAAAGTTCAATAAAATTGGCAATGACAAAGTGCAAACCACACTTTAAACTAGCAATTTTAGAATAACAGCAAAGCAAAATAAATAAATAAATAAATAAAGAATAAAAAAATAATAATGATGACTTGTTTCATATTACATACGTTTGAGTGATAAAAACATTCCATATGACAAAGTATGAACCACGCTTTTAACTAAAAACATCTTCAAATAAATAATAAAATAAAAAATATTTAAAAGTAATAACAAAGTCAATCTGATGATCTGTTTCACATGGCATTCGATTGATTGCTACCTCTGATCAAACATGAATCACACATTGGACATTCATCATCGATTGATGACAAATAAGTGTCATACAGCACATTGTGTCAGCTTGGCCAAAATGCCAATAACACTGAATGTGACTTAGTTGAAATTAAGTAATCAATAATAAAAAATAAACAATAAATCCACTCTTTATTTACTCTTTATTTAGAAACAATAATTAATGTTTCAATTAGCGTTGACCTAATGCGAACCACGCTTCGGACAATCAGCAACACTTGAGTAATAATATTATCTATAATACTTGGGAAATCGATTTCTCAACAACAAACAGCTTTTATAACTCAACAACTCGAGTGTATAATTTTGCCAACTTTTGTATGATTATCACAACGACCATACACTCTAAATTTCCAGATAAAAACCCATTCAAATGCTTCTGCTCAGCAATTCAAAAGCATTTTCTAGAACTGCTATCCAACCAAACTTGAAACTTATCTATCGGTACATGGCCGACTGGAAAGCCGTTGCTTTTATTGTGTATTTACAAATTATAGGGAAAGTATATTTGCCTTAAAACCAACAACGACAACACCCATTAGAATTAGCTTAGTACCGGGAAATTTCTCATTGGTTATGGTAAGCACTCAAACCTAATTGTGAGACTAATTGGTGCGATTAATGGGAACTTATTAAATTGGTATATATGTAGGAGCATTTGACGGTTGGCCTTGTGTAATATTAATGGAAGTGATTTCTAGAGGGAAATGAGAGACTAAAAATTGAGTTCTTAAAATAATCAATATTAGTTACGCTTGTGAGGAAAAATTTGGTTACAAATTTTGAGTTTGCAGACAGAAGTATGGTAAGAATATTGAAATGATTGGGTGTATATTTTTGAGTGAATATTTTTGAAATAGTGGCACAGGCTTTGATATATTTGAGTATATATGCAAGAAGTATTCAATTTGGACTAGTCTCTAACCAAATCTGTAGTCTTTTATCTGACCTAGTCTCTAGAATATGATAACTAATCTAGTCGCCAGTTTTTTGGGTATAATCCCTAGTCTAGTCGCTTGTCTTTTGAGTGTAATCTCTGGTATAGGTTTTAGTCTTGTCTCTTATCTGGTCTCTAGTATAGTTTTTAGTCTTGTCGCTAGTCTAGTCTCTTGTTTAGTTCTATTGACAGTTTCTAGTCTAGTCCAAATTGTGGTCTGTAGTTAAGTTTCGAGTTTCGTCCTATTTCTAGTACCAGTCAAGTCCCACTCTTAACTCTAGTCTTGTCTCTTATTTAGCCTCTAGTCTCCCTTCTAGTTTTGTCCCATTTCTAATACCTAGTCAAGTCTTTATTCTACTCTTTACCCTAGTCTTGACTCTAATCTCCTCCTTACTCTACTGTTGTCTTTCATTTAGTCTCTTGTCTAATCTCTAGTCTATCCATTTCTAGTGCTTTGTTTATGCTCTAATATACTTTACCTAATGTGTAATTTACCTAATCTATTCTGTCATTTAAACTCTAGTCTAGACTCTAGCTTAGTTCTATTTATAGTACCTCTGGTCTAGTCTAGTCTAGTCTAGTCTAGTCTTAGTTTTAGTCTCAGTCTTAGTCTTAGTCTTAGTCTTAGTCTTAGCCTTAGTCTTAGTCTTAGTCTTAGTCTTAGCCTTAGTCTTAGTCTTAGTCTTAGCCTTAGTCTTAGTCTTAGTCTTAGTCTTAGTCTTAGTCTTAGTCTTAGTCTTAGTCTTAGTCTTAGTCTTAGTCTTAGTCTTAGTCTTAGTCTTAGTCTTAGTCTTAGTCTTAGTCTTAGTCTTAGTCTTAGTCTTAGTCTTAGTCTTAGTCTTAGTCTTAGTCTTAGTCTTAGTCTTAGTCTTAGTCTTAGTCTTAGTCTTAGTCTTAGTCTTAGTCTTAGTCTTAGTCTTAGTCTTAGTCTTAGTCTTAGTCTTAGTCTTAGTCTTAGTCTTAGTCTTAGTCTTAGTCTTAGTCTTAGTCTTAGTCTTAGTCTTAGTCTTAGTCTTAGTCTTAGTCTTAGTCTTAGTCTTAGTCTTAGTCTTAGTCTTAGTCTTAGTCTTAGTCTTAGTCTTAGTCTTAGTCTTAGTCTTAGTCTTAGTCTTAGTCTTAGTCTTAGTCTTAGTCTTAGTCTTAGTCTTAGTCTTAGTCTTAGTCTTAGTCTTAGTCTTAGTCTTAGTCTTAGTCTTAGTCTTAGTCTTAGTCTTAGTCTTAGTCTTAGTCTTAGTCTTAGTCTTAGTCTTAGTCTTAGTCTTAGTCTTAGTCTTAGTCTTAGTCTTAGTCTTAGTCTTAGTCTTAGTCTTAGTCTTAGTCTTAGTCTTAGTCTTAGTCTTAGTCTTAGTCTTAGTCTTAATCTTAGTCTTAGTCTTAGTCTTAGTCTTAGTCTTAGTCTTAGTCTTAGTCTTAGTCTTAGTCTTAGTCTTAGTCTTAGTCTTAGTCTTAGTCTTAGTCTTAGTCTTAGTCTTAGTCTTAGTCTTAGTCTTAGTCTTAGTCTTAGTCTTAGTCTTAGTCTTAGTCTTAGTCTTAGTCTTAGTCTTAGTCTTAGTCTTAGTCTTAGTCTTAGTCTTAGTCTTAGTCTTAGTCTTAGTCTTAGTCTTAGTCTAACCTAGTCTAGCCCAATTTAGTCTTAGTCTATCACCATCCATCCATCAATAGTTACTAGGCTCTAGTATCTAGTCTTGTTTCTCATTTCGTCTCAACTTTAATCTTTTGTCTGGTCTCTATTCTTGTCTCTGGTCTAGTCTGCACTCTAGTTTTTAGTCTTGTGTTTACTTGGGTTTGTAAAATAATCTCCAATATAGCCTCTCTAGTCTAGACTCTAATCTAATTTGATTTATAGTCTAGTCTCTAGTCTGGTTGGTTGATTGTACTGACTGCCTCTGTATGAGGCACACTTAGGCCTATATGACCCGTTGTGACACCAAAAATTCCACCCGTTCGAAATGTGTATGCAACACTGTTTTTTCAACATGTGTTACAAAACACATTTCAAACGGATGGGGGACGGTCTCTAGTCTACTCTCTACTTTAATCTCTAGTCTCTCATTTACTGATTATTTACTCCTGTCTCCACTCTTTCCAGTCTAATTTAGTCTCCTGTGTAATCTGTAGTCTAGTCTACTGCCGGGCCCTCAATCCAGTTTAGCCTCTATAATCTCCTCCTCCTGCCTTTCTAGTCCAACTTACTTACAGTCTAACACAGCTTTATTGTTTCTTTTCCAAACAAATTGAAATGACATTGAAATATTGAAATTGAAATAAATATCTTCGACAAGACCAAATTACCACACGGCTTAAAAATACCACCAATACAAAATCAAAAAAATTGCGCGCAATTCCTCTGTAATTAAGCTAAAGTAAATGGAGTAATATATAAAATAAATTCACTACAGTCGTGGCCATAAAAGTCGTTCAAGACTTTGTAAACAATACAAATGTGATTTATGACTGTTTTATGCAATTTTGTACGAATCCATTAACAAACACTAACAATATTGACAATCGGCTATCAATTAGTAGAGGAGAGAGGACCATAAAATTTTATCAACAGCTTTTGTTTTGGTAAACTTAGTTGGTCCAACTTACTGGCTTTTGATTGATATCAGATATTGTTAAGTTAATGAGTGCAGGTGATTGTTTGTTTATTTTTCATTATGATTTTTATGAGGATTTTGTTATTATTTTTGTTATAATTTTTTAATAGCCATAAATGTTTGTGTGAGGGTGTGAAAATTATCATAAGGACATCAATTACATGCAGTTTTGGTATAAAATGTTTATATGGAATTGTTGGAATCAGTTCGGAAAATCTGTTAGCTGTTATACTACTGAACAATCTACCAAATAATTTCGAATCATTCCTTACTGTAGAATCATTCCTTACTCGACTAGACCAGGCATTCTTCTTCTTCTAAACTGGCCATAAAAACCCATTACCGCATTGAGGACTGCAGCAAAAGCTCCTCCAGACGTCTCTACTTTGTGCGCGCCTTCTTCAGTTGGTCTCACGAAGCCATGATAGGCCGTCCTCAACTTAGTTCTTCCACCGGAGACACGACCTCCCTCTTGACAGTCGACCCCCAACTACCGAATGGAACACCTTTTTCACCGGAGCTTCATCGTCCATACGGCGGACATGGTCAACATCGCTGAATGTTGATTTGCGGTGCTACGTCCATGTCTTAAAACAGCAGTAACAGGTATTTCATGTTTCTACTGAATAGTTTTTCTCCGGGAGCTTGCTCTCGGGGCGCTTATCATGGTTAATTTTGATACGCTGTGCTTTTGAGCACCGTGGGGTTAGGCCACACTGTGGCGGCACTCACGTTAAAAATTAGACATTCAATGAATAGTTTTTCTTTACTTTAAACCAAATCTTTAAAAAAAATTTTGTTTAAGAAAACCAAATCTTACTCACTTTATTGTTGTTATTGTGCGCAATATTACACCTACAATTCTTCAAAATCTCAATGTTACAGTACCGATTGTTCGATGTCAAACATCATTTGGCCAACAAGCATAAACATTTCATATGGTTTCAGGTTTCATTCCCAAACCAACTCCCGAATCAGTGGGTTGACAAAAATACAAAAAAAAATAAGAAAAAGATCTTCATGAAAGCAGTTAAAGTACAAAACCAAATAAAATCTGGCAATTATTTGCAGTTTGAGTTGTTTACAGTTGGATGAAGTGGGAGTTGCGTTGGCAGGAAAGGAAAGCACAGCAGCAAACAGTCAGAGGGCAGCAAATATGAACAAACACACACACATACATACACACATACATGCACGAAAATAACAAATGTAATAATTGAAGTTGCAAACTGTGTGTGCACAGTGTGCATAAATTGGCTGTTGGCTGTTTTTCCTTGAAAGTGGGTCGAGAAGTGCCAGAAACCAGTCGCAATTTGTTGTTGCATATATATTGTTGTTATTGTTTTCGTTACAGTTTTGTAACTACCTACGTAGTTGTTGTATTGTTTTATATATGTTTTGGGGCTTTTATTTTTCGCTTTTGCGGACAGTGTTGCCAGATCAGGAGATTTCCTGCTAGATTTAGGAGATTCTTGGCCTTCTAGGAGAATTTTTAGGCGGAAGAAATTTTTAGAAGGCAGTTTAGGAGATTTACATTTTATGAAGAAGTTTACAAAAGCATTTACCTTTGGCATCATTAGTGGAAGTAAAGCTTTGAATATTGAAAGTTTAAGTGTCTAATTTACATAATTTAATTAAATTGTATCCTTCAAAGTTCTTTCATACCGATCTAATTTTTTATGTTTTATTTGTGTTAAGTTGTTGTTAAGCTGAAACTGAATGAATAAAAAGGCTGCAATAAAAAAACATAGTAAATATTTTATTTTTCATGAGAAATTTAATTTCTTAGTTTATAATGAAAAACTTTATAAAAAAAATTTTTGTAGATTTTTAAATTTTTTGGAAGGAAATTTCTGCTTGTTTTAAGTATTTTATTTTTTTATGAAGTTTTATAAAACATTTTTTGTAGATTTTTAAATTTTTTGGAAGGAAATTTCTGCTTTTTTTAAGTATTTTATTTTTATGAGATTTTTGTAGATTTTTAAATTTTTTGGAAGGAAATTTCTGCTTTTTTCAAGTATTTTAATTTTTATGTGAAGTTTAATTCCTTAGTTTATAATGAAATGCTTTATAAAAACAATTTTTGTAGATTTTTAAATTTTTTGGAAGGAAATTTCTGCTTTTTTTTAAGTATTTAATTTTTTATAAGAATTTTTATAAAAACAATTTTTGTAGATTTTTAAATTTGTTGGAAGCAAATTTCTGCTTTTTTAAGTATTTTATTTTTATCAGAAGTTTAATTCCTTAGTTTATAATGAATGCTTTATAAAAACAATTTTTGTAGATTTTAAAATTTTTTTGGAAGGAAACTTCTGCTTTTTTTAAGTATTTTATTTTTTGTAAGAAGTTTTATAAAAACAACTTTTGTAGATTTTTGAATTTTTTGGAAGGAAATTTCTGCTTTTTTAAGTATTTTATTTTTTATGAGAAGCTAAATTCCTTAGTTTATAATGAAAAATTTTATAAAAATATTTTTTGTAAATTTTAAAATTTTTTGGAAGGAAATTTCAGCTTTTTTTAATTTTTTAAGATTTATGAGAAAGTAATTTCAGTTATCTGGCAACACTGTTTGCAAAAGTTAATCGTTTGGGGGCAAAAGCAAAACCAGTTAGTACGAACAGTTGTTGTGCGTAGATAAATTGACGCTATTAGACGCAACAATGTTCTGCTGTTGAGTTGAATGCGGCAGCAACGACGACAACAGCTTGCGAAAAGCATTAAGCGGGCGCAGCGGGCGGCGGTCGACTGTGAGCAATTGCAGCACCTCACAGCAGTGGGTTGCGCCAACCAAACGGACATAATAATTATACCATAATTATAGATACTCGACTCGTGTGGCCTACGCACGCCGGTGTAGAAAATAAATACCGCAAAAAAAAAAGAAAAAAGACTCACTTGTAAATCAAATGAATTTTTACTTTGCTTCCATCGAGCGGCAAAAAGCGCAAACATTATTAATCACGGCCGTGTGTGGATGAAAGTAAAACTTTTGAGGTCAACGGTAAAGTGAAAATAAATCAATAATTATTAATAAATGGCCGATAACTGTAGAGAACAAAGCAACCAAACAAAGACGGCAAACAACAGAAAAGTCTTTGTTTGTTTGTTTGTATTTATTGTAAAACGAAATTGAGTGAAAGTCAAACGAAATGTACGCCAAGTAATGAATTGTTTTGCAAATATTGTGTCTGCGTGCATGTGTGTGTGTGTGTAATTTCACATAACGGTGCTTGTGTTAAAATTGCACATAACTTATATGCACGATTTCATTTTTGGGGATGTTGCTGATACAACTTTTGAGTCCAAAACCATTTGAAACCACATTTGCCACCCACAGTTTTTGTAACAAACAGACATTTTGGGAGATTTTAAAACCCAAAATCCCCCCGTTGCATGCTTCACTGTGCATACATATGAATGTATGTGTGTGTATTTTTATATTTTACTAGCAGGGCCCCGCGGCTTTGAACGCAAATTTAAAGTCAATAAATCAACTCTTCTTAATTCTTTGTTGATCCCATCAGGTGTAAAAAAAAACACTTGTCTAATTATTTCTCAATTTAAGTGCTTTCAACATATTTGAAATCAAAAGGCTTATACATTTTTCTTCACACAAACTCTTAACCCATCGTTGACCCCTCAGATTTCAATTTTCTAAAAAATGAAGAAAAAAAACGAATTATTTTTTACCAAGAGTACTTTCACCAAGTTTGAAGTCAAAAGGCGTAAAAAATCATGTTTCTTCATACAAACTTTTAACCCATGGTTCACTTCTTTAAGTTTTGATTTTCAAAAATAAAGGGAAAACAAGTGATAAATGATTTTTGATTTGAAGTGTTTTCACCAACTTTGAAGTCAATATATATTAGGTCAGCAGATGAACCTTAACCTTATTGAAACCGTTGGATTTTGATTTTCAAAAAAATTTAAAACATGTTTCGAATTATTTCTCACTAAGAGTGCTTTCACCAAATTTGAAATCAATAGGCCCATTAATTCATGTTTTATCACAATTTCTCCATAAAAACCCGCCCCCTTTTAACCCGTCGTTGACGTCAGATTTTGATTTTCGAAAAGAATAAAAAACACGGTATCGGATTATGTCACATTTGAAGTACTTTCACCAAGTTTGAAGTCAAAAGGCGTAAAAAGTCATATTTCAACATACAAACTTTTAACCCTTACCCAAGGATTAAATTCTAAATTTTTTTAAATTTTGATTTTCGAAAAAATAAAAATTACGTGTCGAAATATCTTTTATTTAAAGTGTTTTTACCAAATTTGAAATCAATAGGCCCATTAAATATTGTTAACTCATGTTTGGCCCTTTTAGACCCCCGAATTTCGATTATATAAACAATTATATGTATATAGATTAAAATTATATGGCAACCCTGTTGTTATATGTATTCACATGGATGACATGCATTTGTGCACTGAATGAGACTCGAACCTACGCTCCCAAAGAGAGTCTGGTGGAAAAGACCCATGAAAGGCAGAGATTTGCCACGATTGAGTAGAAAAAGACGGTACAGCTGAAATCATTCAAATCCATACCAAAAAGTTCATGTCTGAGGTGCTTTGAGGATTTAAAAAAGCGCTGGCACAGGTGTACGAGTATTGTATCTGATTGGGATAAACTTGACCTTCAGACAAAATAGATATTGATAAAAAAATATGTTTCCAGATGCATAAAGTCATCTCTTTTTAACAGACTTTTTAACAGAAACATAGACTTAAGGGGGTATTCTAGTCTAGAGGCTCGATTTTGAGGTGATTTTACGAGCGTAATTAAAAAAAACAGTAATAATTTTTACCATCCATGTTTTTTCAGTTTTTTATTGATACTTGAAAAGTATAAAAATGAATAATAGTTGAAAAAAATTCAAAATTGAAGTCGGTAGAGGCCGTCAAGTGGGGACTCATAAAAAAAGGTGTCTCCCGGTAGGCGTGATTCCAATCCTTCTGGTGATTTGAAACATAAAAATAAGGTTAATTCTTATTAAACAAGGAGGCAGAATTATCTGGACGTAGCCGAATTAAAAAAAAAATTGTTTGCACAAAATGGCATATTTCTAAAAATAAAGGTAATTTTTGCCACTTTTTTCAACTTTGGTCATTTTTCAAAATAGTTAAAAAAAAACAAATTACAAAAACCCCTACGTCGAGACAATTTCGATAGTATTAGAAAGTCTGTTACAAATTTCATGTAAATCGGCGCATTAGAACTTGAGATATCATCAACCGTATCGAAAAAAATAGTTCCGAGAAAAATGTGTTTAAAGTTTACAGTCTCATTTCGGGCAGTCTGAGTGGCGCGTCACAAAATTAACTATAACTCCGAAAATAATTCGAATTTCTTTTTCGATTTTTCGAATTTCTAGACTAGAATAACTCCTTAATAATCAACCTTCTGAAGCATTAATGAATACGTCAGCAAGAATCATTGTAGATTTTAAAGTGAGGCCAATCCACACCAGTATCTGGAAACACCATT
>OZ057400.1:111719896-111742618 GCA_964056695.1 Melieria picta
TACATGTATTGCAAGTCTTAAGTCAATGGGGACAATAAATCAAGTTTCTCCTAACCCTTTGTTGACCCGTTAAATTTTTATGAAATAATACTTGTCTAATTATTTCTAATTTGAAGCGCTTGTATCACATTTTAAGTCAATTGACCTATTAAATCATGTTTTCCATACAAACTCTTAACCCATTGTTGACCCCATTAGATTTAGATTAAAAAAAAATGAAAAACAAGTGAAGATTTATTTACCATTTAGAGCAATTTCATCAAGTTTGAGGCAAAAAACCAATTAAAACGTAATTCTCCATACAAACTTTAAACCCATCGTCGACCCCATCAGATTTTGAATTTCGAAAAAATTAAAAACATGTGTCTAATTATTTTTTATTTCAATAATTTTCACCTCTTTTGAAATTAAAAGGTCCATTAAGTCCTGTGTTTTCACAGATTTTTCATACAAATTCTTAACCCGTCGTTGACACCGTAACATTTTGATTTTCAAAAAAGTGAAAAACACGTATCGAATTATTTCACACTTGAAGTTTTTTTTACCAAGTTTTAAGTCAAAAAACTCATTAAATCATGTTCCTCCATACAAATTGTTAACCCATTGCTGACCCCTTTAGGTTTTGATTTTCGAAAAAATAAGAAACACCTTTGGAATATTTCACATTTAAAGTGTTCTTACCAAGTTTGAAGTCAAAAAACTTATTAAATCATGTTTATCTACACAAATTTAAAGCCATAGCTGACCCGTCAGATTTTGATTTAAAAAAAAAATTTTTAAATGTGTTTAAATATTTTTGATTTTGAGTGTTTTCACCAAGTTTGAAGTCAATTGGCCCATTAATTCACGTGTTTCACAGGTACTCTAAACAAATTCTTAACCCATCGTGGACACCGTCAGATTTACCTTTTCGAAAAAATCAAAAACACGTATCGAATTATTTTACATCTAAAGTGCTTTTACCAAATTTGAAGTTGAAAGGCTAAACAAATCGTAATTCTCCATACAAATTTTAACCCTTTGTTTAACTATTTAAGTTTTCATTTTCAAAGAAATTAAAATCACCAGTATTTAACTATTTTTTATTTCAAGTATTTTCCACCAATTTTAAAATAAAAAGTCCCATTGGTTCATGTTTTTTTCGTAGTCTTCCTGTAAACAAGCCTTAACCCACTGTTGACACCTTTAAATTTTGATTTTTGAGAAATTGAAAAATACGTGTCAGATTATTTTTGATTTGGAGTATTTTCACCACTGATACGAGAGATCTATTTACAAGATGTTCAGTATCTAATTAATCAACATTTTCAAAAGAAATTGTACTGCCAATTCTTTCGTAAACTTTACGTCTTACTTTGACTTTGAAATCTCTGGACTTTGAAATTGTCTTCAAAATTTGTTTCATTAATGTTTTCCTCATAAAAATTTTTATATTTATTTATTATTTAAAAATTAAATTTTTTTATTTCAATGCAAAACTTAATAATTAATAAATAATTAAAAAAGAAATATATTTGCAGTTCAAAGGTGACTTACCCAAATTGGTTCAGTAGTAGCAGACGAAAGAGCCACAAGTTTATCAACTGAAATGAAGAAAATAAAATTATAATTAAAATTAAAATTATGAATCACAGATTAGATTACGAAGCGCATTTCAGAGTACAAGTAAATTTTTAAAAGTCTGGCGCTGCTCTTTTGGAAAGCAATTAGCGAACATTTGCAAATTAACAATCAAGCAAAGTGTTTATACACAAATTATGACAGCAATAACACTAACAATAATGGCAAAACAACAACACTAAGTTGTTACAAAAAATATATTATGTATATATATGTATATATGTATCAGGTGTTTATAAGACAATGTGACCCTGGCCTTGGACTTGACAAGTTGTGGCCTTTCCTTTCGAAGCAATTTAGTTGGTTGCTGTTGTCGCTTTCCGTTGTTGTTGTTTAAAATTATATTCATTTAATTGCATTTTGTTTGGAGTTGAATTTTATCTATTTTTCGCTAACAACTAACCGACCATCTGAGTGTCATAGATAATTAATTGTTAACAAAACTGAAACGCGTCACATGAAAATGTGTTAATGACATCGATGACAAGCAGATAGTTGCGACAACAAATGGACAAACATTGAGTGATGATTGCTTAATTGAATATGAATACTGAAAAGTTAGAGAAAAAATGTGATTTTTTTTTTTAAAGTTGGAGAGAAATTGTTCTGTAGAAAGTTTTTGAGCCTAACACTTGATTGAATCATGAGTGTAAACGCACTTCGAAATGTTGAACCGTTTATCATGGTTTAACCATTTCTTAAAATTATCCAACCACCTCTTGAAAATAAATTAATAAAATTAAATTAAATTAAATTATTAAATTATTATTAAACTTAATTATATTATATTAATAAAATTTGGCAAATTGAAATCGAAATTAAATTACTTTTTGCCTACTCATCTTTTCAGGAGAATGAAATCTTCAGATACTTGTGAACCCATATACACTAAAATTACAGATTCTTGACAGCTATACGAAAAACCACCTTTTGTTGGGAATTCTGTTTGGTTGAAGTCGGTTTTCGTCCCCACAAAGTATATATCTAGTCAGAAAGAGGTCTGTCGTAACCATCAACAATTTGTTGAGTCACTACAGAATTTTGTTTTCCCCTCCATCAGTTTGTAGCTAATTCATTTTAGAAGATTTTGTATTATTTTTGGGATTTTAGATTGGATTTATTTATTTAGCCATTCACAAGTTGAATTATAAATACTTAATACGATGCACAGTGATTCGTTCCATAGACGAAATTCAAAAAATTTGTAGGCTCAGATTTTAGCGATTTTGATGACAATTAAAAGGTAAACTCTAACTAAGAAAACCACAACGAATCTGTGCGAAAAATTAATTAGCATTAATTAGACCTGCTTAAAGTTGAAACTTTTTTCACAAAAAAATTTAAACACATGTTTTCTGTTTTTTAATCTATTGAGTAAAAAAATCGGAGAAATTCATGGTTAGCAAGGAGTTGCTAAAACTTTTCATATAGATTAAGATTTGAGGTGGAAATTTTTGTTTTTAATGTTTTCTCAAAATGTGCAAAGCTGAGGCTTCAAATTCACTTTTAATTTAAAATATTTTTCAAAATTAAAAATCTGAAAATTGGCAATACTTAGAGGAAAATATCTATCAAGTATGTGAAAATATGTTTCTGGATTTTCATTTATTTTAAGAAGCATTCTTTCTTTGTCGAAAAATTTAATCACATCCTACGATATCTACCGATCTTAAAAATTTTGAAACTGCTTTCAAATGTCATAAGATAATAAAACTTTGCACAGTTTGTGACAATTAGAAGTGCTAAGAAAACAATTAAAAAAAAACACAAATGAATTGAAAGTAAAAACCTTTTCGCACTTGTAATCGCAATGGACGGTCGATCGAAAAAGAACTATGCTAATGTCCAAATCACATTTCAGAGCACGGACAAAGAAAAAACAATACACTAAATAAAAAACTGCAATTTAAAAATACAAATAGAAACAAAAATATAAAAAAAGTGCGGCCAGTAGCTCACATTTTAATCAATTTATGGGCACGCGGCTTGATTACATCACAGCGAGACAAACTGGCTGCGAGACAGAAGACTGACCGCTGCCATAAACGTTGTATTTATGGTATAGTTGGCTATACAAACACTCACACACACAAATACCATTTTTGCACTCAAGTTTAAAGCCCGCAAGCAGTGTGCGCCAAATTCGCACGCAATGCGCTAATTGGATTTCTTTTAGCGATTTTTTGCTATTTTCTTAACTACTTAGTTGTGTGGACCTAACTACACACGCCGACTGTTGATTTAGTGTGCTTAATTTTTTTTCTGTAGCACAAAATCAATAGATTTAAACAAATCTTTGCAAAAGCGTTAAGAGTGTAAGGTGAAAAGAACGTTAGAAAGACAACTGTATGTGTGTAAGTGTGTGTGTGTGTGTGATATGTGTGTGCTGTGTGGCTTAGGGAGCCAATGAACGAATAAGTGTCATGGACTTCACTGATGGTTCGAGATGTGCATTGAAAATCAATTAAGGTGTCCATTTTTTTGATGAGTTGAAAGTTAAGTGAATGGAAATGAATTTGGAGATCTTTGTAGGTCAGGAAAAAAATTAAAAAATTACACCATGCGACAGAACTTTTGATCTATTCAAAAGATGATGTAGGTGTGAAAATTGTATGCAGAAAAGCTAATTTTATAGACAAAAAATTAATTCATATTCAAAATGAATGGATGGAATCTGTTTTTTTTACTCTAAACCAACAAAGCTTGAAACATAAATTTTTCAGGTATGAATCCATAAACTGAGATCCAAAACATATAATTGTTTCAAAAGGATTCGTTCAAAATCTGCAAGGATATTGAAGAATAAATTTTTGAAAGAGCTTTAATGACACATTTTGGTTTTAAAAATTACGAATACGATACGACAGAATACGACAATTTTCCTCTTTTATTTGATACCCGTATCTTCAACATTGCACAATTAATTCGTTGAAATTATAAGTCCCTAAGTCGCCTGTTTATGTCCTTTTTAAAGGAAATAGGATCAGAAAATTAAAAACTGAATAGCGACAATTTTTCTTTTTTATTTAAATAAAATTTAAAAAATAAAATACAAAATAAAAAAATAAAAAAAATAAAAAAAATTTAAATTTAAATAAATTCGTTGAAATTTGTAAGTCCCTAAAATGTTTAAGCCCTTTTCGAACGACATAGGGTCAAAAAATTAAAAAATGAATTTGCCAGAATACTATGAGTGACCTCTAGTTTCGTTTAAAATTTTCAAGGATATTGAAGGATACGTTTTTGAAAGAACTTTAATGAAACATTTTGGTTATAAAAATTCAAAATGGATAATTTAGTCAAAAGGCGACAATTTTCCTGTTTTATATGATACCCATATCTACAACAATGCACAACAAAAAATATTTAAAAAAAATCGTTGAAATTTGTCCTTAAAATTTAAGTCCCTAAAATTGTTTAGTCCGTTTCAAAGGATATGGGATCAGAAAATTAAAAACTGAGTATGCCAGATTACAATAAATGACCTCTCGTTTCACGCATATAAGATCTGATCGTTTAAAATTTTCAAGGATATTGAAGGATACATTTTTGAAAGGGCTTTAATGACACATTTTGGTTCCACAGAATCAAAATGGATAATTCAGTCCAAAGGCGACAATTTTTCTCTTATATTTGATACCCATATCTTTAGTGTCCGACCGAATATTCGGTTTCGGTTTCGGCCCAAATAAGTGGTTTCGGTTTCGGTTTCAGTTTCGGCCAAAAAATGGCCGAATAGCCGAAACCGAAACTTTCTAGAATATTTTTTACATTTTATTGTGTAGCAGATATATAGTGAAAGGAGGAGTCATTTAGATGCCAGCAATGTAAATAAACTTCTTTTTTTTAGCATATAATATTAAATTATTTCATTTTGAATATTAGTGAGTAAGGTACGAAAGGGTGATTTTTTCATGTTTACGTTTTTAAAAAATGAATAAATTGTTTTTTTTAATAAGTATTTATTTATTTATGCTATGTTTGTTTGTTTGTTCTTTATTTACTTAATGTAAAATTCGTTTGTTGAAAAAAGTGCTTGATATGGTGATTTTTATTTCAACTAGAAAGTTTCGGTTTCGGCCGAATATTAAAAAAAAACCGAATATTCGGTTTCGGTTTCGGCCCAAAAAAGTGGTTTCGGTCGGACACTACATATCTTCAACAAATATTTAAATAAATTAATTGAAATTTGTAAGCCCCTTTTTGAAGTCCTTTTTAGAGGACATAGGATTAGAAATTAAAAAACTGAGTATGCCAGATTACTGTGAATGTAGTTTCACGCTTATAAAATCGTTTGAATGGGTCTCGACAAAAGTGGGTTTTTTGTTGTTAACACACCTATACCAATACATTTTTAAATATTTGATATAATTTTTTAAGTGGTTTATCAACTCTAAAAAATCGAAAAAATTCTAAAAAATTACATAATAAAGTAGATTCTTCTGTTAAACAATTAGTAGAAACCACAACTAGATTGTCTCGTCAATGCGACACCAGACACGTGCTGACAGTCGAAACACTATGACATTTTTTTATTGTCATTTTTGCTGAAAAACAGTTGTTACTGTTTTCTTATACAAGATGCAAAGTTATCTCATGAACAATTATCTGTTCAATATGCATTATGCACACACATGCAGTATACGTGTGTGTGTGTGGGTGTTTGTGGACATTTGTTTTGTGTAGCGCAACAACACCATTTCAATGTTCTACTTTTTCAAGTATTACTTAACTTTTATAAGATGCGCTGGTGTTCATGCAAAATAGCACGTTTTGAGCGCGCTCGGCGAACGTTCTAATTTTTCTTATCTAATGTATCTGCAAATTTACACAATAAGCTATTTGACTACTCGGACATACATACATACTGTGCTGCTGTATTTATATGCAGTTGTATGGCTTTTGAATTAAGATATTTTTGAATTTTTTTTTAGTATGAATGCTGCCTTCATAAAGTCAATAAACCGATGCTGTTTTTCATAAAAGTACTTAGTATGTAGATACGTGTGAATTTGTGTCATAAAACGAAGTAGAGGAAAGAAGTGTGACAGCTTCAATGTTCAACTGAAATAAGCAATGATTTAATCAAAATCTCTCCATAATTTTGCTGACGTAATCTGCCAACTGAACAGACCAAGCAAAGAAAGTCAGCCTTTGATGATCTGTTCCACATTTCGTTTCAAGTAGTTTGTACTAAATGCCTATGAAATTGAACGTGGCAAAGTGTGAACCAGACTTTAATCTAATAAGGTTAGAAAAACAATAAAAAAAAGCAACTTTAGAAAAAAATAATACAGAAAAGTAAAAAATGAAGTCAGCCTTTGATGATCTGTTCCACATTTTGTTTGACGCAGTGTGTCCTAAATGCCTAAGAAATTAAGCATGGCAAAGTGTGAACCATTCTTTAATCGGATAAGGTTAGAAAAGCAATAAAATAAAGCAACTTTAGAAAAAATAATAAAGAAAAGTAAAAAATGAAGTTAGCCTTTGATGATCTGTTCCACATTTCGTTTGACGCAGTGTGTCCTAACTGCCTAAGAAATTAAACATGGCAAAGTGTGAACCAGACTTTAATCTAATAAGGTTAGAAAAACAATAAAAAAAAGCAACTTTAGAAAAAAATAATACAGAAAAGTAAAAAATGAAGTCAGCCTTTGATGATCTGTTCCACATTTTGTTTGACGCAGTGTGTCCTAAATGCCTAAGAAATTAAACATGGCAAAGTGTGAACCAGACTTTAATCTAATAAGGTTAGAAAAACAATAAAAAAAAGCAACTTTAGAAAAAAATAATACAGAAAAGTAAAAAATGAAGTCAGCCTTTGATGATCTGTTCCACATTTTGTTTGACGCAGTGTGTCCTAAATGCCTAAGAAATTAAACATGGCAAAGTGTGAACCAGACTTTAATCTGATAAGGTTAGAAAATCAATTAAGTAAAGCAACTTTAGAATAAAATAATAAAGAAAAGTAAAAAATAAAGTCAATCTCTGATGATCTGTTCCACATTTCGTTTCATGTAGTGTGTCCTAGATATCTCTGAGATTAAACATGGCAAAGTGTGAACCAGACTTAATCTGATAAGGTAAGAAAATCAATAAAGTAAAACAACTTTAGAAAGATATAATAAAAAAAGTAAAAAATGAAGTCAGCCTTTGATGATCTGTTCCACATTTCATTTACGTGAATGTGTCTAAAGTTCAATAAAATTGGCAATGACAAAGTGCAAACCACACTTTAAACTAGCAATTTTAGAATAACAGCAAAGCAAAATAAATAAATAAATAAATAAAGAATAAAAAAATAATAATGATGACTTGTTTCATATTACATACGTTTGAGTGATAAAAACATTCCATATGACAAAGTATGAACCACGCTTTTAACTAAAAACATCTTCAAATAAATAATAAAATAAAAAATATTTAAAAGTAATAACAAAGTCAATCTGATGATCTGTTTCACATGGCATTCGATTGATTGCTACCTCTGATCAAACATGAATCACACATTGGACATTCATCATCGATTGATGACAAATAAGTGTCATACAGCACATTGTGTCAGCTTGGCCAAAATGCCAATAACACTGAATGTGACTTAGTTGAAATTAAGTAATCAATAATAAAAAATAAACAATAAATCCACTCTTTATTTACTCTTTATTTAGAAACAATAATTAATGTTTCAATTAGCGTTGACCTAATGCGAACCACGCTTCGGACAATCAGCAACACTTGAGTAATAATATTATCTATAATACTTGGGAAATCGATTTCTCAACAACAAACAGCTTTTATAACTCAACAACTCGAGTGTATAATTTTGCCAACTTTTGTATGATTATCACAACGACCATACACTCTAAATTTCCAGATAAAAACCCATTCAAATGCTTCTGCTCAGCAATTCAAAAGCATTTTCTAGAACTGCTATCCAACCAAACTTGAAACTTATCTATCGGTACATGGCCGACTGGAAAGCCGTTGCTTTTATTGTGTATTTACAAATTATAGGGAAAGTATATTTGCCTTAAAACCAACAACGACAACACCCATTAGAATTAGCTTAGTACCGGGAAATTTCTCATTGGTTATGGTAAGCACTCAAACCTAATTGTGAGACTAATTGGTGCGATTAATGGGAACTTATTAAATTGGTATATATGTAGGAGCATTTGACGGTTGGCCTTGTGTAATATTAATGGAAGTGATTTCTAGAGGGAAATGAGAGACTAAAAATTGAGTTCTTAAAATAATCAATATTAGTTACGCTTGTGAGGAAAAATTTGGTTAAAAATTTTGAGTTTGCAGACAGAAGTATGGTAAGAATATTGAAATGATTGGGTGTATATTTTTGAGTGAATATTTTTGAAATAGTGGCACAGGCTTTGATATATTTGAGTATATATGCAAGAAGTATTCAATTTGGACTAGTCTCTAACCAAATCTGTAGTCTTTTATCTGACCTAGTCTCTAGAATATGATAACTAATCTAGTCGCCAGTTTTTTGGGTATAATCCCTAGTCTAGTCGCTTGTCTTTTGAGTATAATCTCTGGTATAGTTTTTAGTCTTGTCTCTTATCTGGTCTCTAGTCTAGTTTTAAGTCTTGTCGCTAGTCTAGTCTCTTGTTTAGTTCTTTTGACAGTTTCTAGTCTAGTCCAAAGTGTGGTCTGTAGTTAAGTTTCTAGTTTCGTCCTATTTCTAGTACCAGTCAAGTCCCACTCTTAACTCTAGTCTTGTCTCTTATTTAGCCTCTAGTCTCCCTTCTAGTTTTGTCCCATTTCTAATACCTAGTCAAGTCTTTATTCTACTCTTTACCCTAGTCTTGACTCTAATCTCCTCCTTACTCTACTGTTGTCTTTCATTTAGTCTCTTGTCTAATCTCTAGTCTATCCATTTCTAGTGCTTTGTTTATGCTCTAATATACTTTACCTAATGTGTAATTTACCTAATCTATTCTGTCATTTAAACTCTAGTCTAGACTCTAGCTTAGTTCTATTTATAGTACCTCTGGTCTAGTCTAGTCTAGTCTAGTCTAGTCTTAGTTTTAGTCTCAGTCTTAGTCTTAGTCTTAGTCTTAGTCTTAGCCTTAGTCTTAGTCTTAGTCTTAGTCTTAGCCTTAGTCTTAGTCTTAGTCTTAGCCTTAGTCTTAGTCTTAGTCTTAGTCTTAGTCTTAGTCTTAGTCTTAGTCTTAGTCTTAGTCTTAGTCTTAGTCTTAGTCTTAGTCTTAGTCTTAGTCTTAGTCTTAGTCTTAGTCTTAGTCTTAGTCTTAGTCTTAGTCTTAGTCTTAGTCTTAGTCTTAGTCTTAGTCTTAGTCTTAGTCTTAGTCTTAGTCTTAGTCTTAGTCTTAGTCTTAGTCTTAGTCTTAGTCTTAGTCTTAGTCTTAGTCTTAGTCTTAGTCTTAGTCTTAGTCTTAGTCTTAGTCTTAGTCTTAGTCTTAGTCTTAGTCTTAGTCTTAGTCTTAGTCTTAGTCTTAGTCTTAGTCTTAGTCTTAGTCTTAGTCTTAGTCTTAGTCTTAGTCTTAGTCTTAGTCTTAGTCTTAGTCTTAGTCTTAGTCTTAGTCTTAGTCTTAGTCTTAGTCTTAGTCTTAGTCTTAGTCTTAGTCTTAGTCTTAGTCTTAGTCTTAGTCTTAGTCTTAGTCTTAGTCTTAGTCTTAGTCTTAGTCTTAGTCTTAGTCTTAGTCTTAGTCTTAGTCTTAGTCTTAGTCTTAGTCTTAGTCTTAGTCTTAGTCTTAGTCTTAGTCTTAGTCTTAGTCTTAGTCTTAGTCTTAGTCTTAGTCTTAGTCTTAGTCTTAGTCTTAGTCTTAGTCTTAGTCTTAGTCTTAGTCTTAGTCTTAGTCTTAGTCTTAGTCTTAGTCTTAGTCTTAGTCTTAGTCTTAGTCTTAGTCTTAGTCTTAGTCTTAGTCTAACCTAGTCTAGCCCAATTTAGTCTTAGTCTATCACCATCCATCCATCAATAGTTACTAGGCTCTAGTATCTAGTCTTGTTTCTCATTTCGTCTCAACTTTAATCTTTTGTCTGGTCTCTATTCTTGTCTCTGGTCTAGTCTGCACTCTAGTTTTTAGTCTTGTGTTTACTTGGGTTTGTAAAATAATCTCCAATATAGCCTCTCTAGTCTAGACTCTCATCTAATTTGATTTATAGTCTAGTCTCTAGTCTGGTTGGTTGATTGTACTGACTGCCTCTGTATGAGGCACACTTAGGCCTATATGACCCGTTGTGACACCAAAAATTCCACCCGTTCGAAATGTGTATGCAACACTGTTTTTTCAACATGTGTTACAAAACACATTTCAAACGGATGGGGGACGGTCTCTAGTCTACTCTCTACTTTAATCTCTAGTCTCTCATTTACTGATTATTTACTCCTGTCTCCACTCTTTCCAGTCTAATTTAGTCTCCTGTGTAATCTGTAGTCTAGTCTACTGCCGGGCCCTCAATCCAGTTTAGCCTCTATAATCTCCTCCTCCTGCCTTTCTAGTCCAACTTACTTACAGTCTAACACAGCTTTATTGTTTCTTTTCCAAACAAATTGAAATGACATTGAAATATTGAAATTGAAATAAATATCTTCGACAAGACCAAATTACCACACGGCTTAAAAATACCACCAATACAAAATCAAAAAAATTGCGCGCAATTCCTCTGTAATTAAGCTAAAGTAAATGGAGTAATATATAAAATAAATTCACTACAGTCGTGGCCATAAAAGTCGTTCAAGACTTTGTAAACAATACAAATGTGATTTATGACTGTTTTATGCAATTTTGTACGAATCCATTAACAAACACTAACAATATTGACAATCGGCTATCAATTAGTAGAGGAGAGAGGACCATAAAATTTTATCAACAGCTTTTGTTTTGGTAAACTTAGTTGGTCCAACTTACTGGCTTTTGATTGATATCAGATATTGTTAAGTTAATGAGTGCAGGTGATTGTTTGTTTATTTTTCATTATGATTTTTATGAGGATTTTGTTATTATTTTTGTTATAATTTTTTAATAGCCATAAATGTTTGTGTGAGGGTGTGAAAATTATCATAAGGACATCAATTACATGCAGTTTTGGTATAAAATGTTTATATGGAATTGTTGGAATCAGTTCGGAAAATCTGTTAGCTGTTATACTACTGAACAATCTACCAAATAATTTCGAATCATTCCTTACTGTAGAATCATTCCTTACTCGACTAGACCAGGCATTCTTCTTCTTCTAAACTGGCCATAAAAACCCATTACCGCATTGAGGACTGCAGCAAAAGCTCCTCCAGACGTCTCTACTTTGTGCGCGCCTTCTTCAGTTGGTCTCACGAAGCCATGATAGGCCGTCCTCAACTTAGTTCTTCCACCGGAGACACGACCTCCCTCTTGACAGTCGACCCCCAACTACCGAATGGAACACCTTTTTCACCGGAGCTTCATCGTCCATACGGCGGACATGGTCAACATCGCTGAATGTTGATTTGCGGTGCTACGTCCATGTCTTAAAACAGCAGTAACAGGTATTTCATGTTTCTACTGAATAGTTTTTCTCCGGGAGCTTGCTCTCGGGGCGCTTATCATGGTTAATTTTGATACGCTGTGCTTTTGAGCACCGTGGGGTTAGGCCACACTGTGGCGGCACTCACGTTAAAAATTAGACATTCAATGAATAGTTTTTCTTTACTTTAAACCAAATCTTTAAAAAAAATTTTGTTTAAGAAAACCAAATCTTACTCACTTTATTGTTGTTATTGTGCGCAATATTACACCTACAATTCTTCAAAATCTCAATGTTACAGTACCGATTGTTCGATGTCAAACATCATTTGGCCAACAAGCATAAACATTTCATATGGTTTCAGGTTTCATTCCCAAACCAACTCCCGAATCAGTGGGTTGACAAAAATACAAAAAAAAATAAGAAAAAGATCTTCATGAAAGCAGTTAAAGTACAAAACCAAATAAAATCTGGCAATTATTTGCAGTTTGAGTTGTTTACAGTTGGATGAAGTGGGAGTTGCGTTGGCAGGAAAGGAAAGCACAGCAGCAAACAGTCAGAGGGCAGCAAATATGAACAAACACACACACATACATACACACATACATGCACGAAAATAACAAATGTAATAATTGAAGTTGCAAACTGTGTGTGCACAGTGTGCATAAATTGGCTGTTGGCTGTTTTTCCTTGAAAGTGGGTCGAGAAGTGCCAGAAACCAGTCGCAATTTGTTGTTGCATATATATTGTTGTTATTGTTTTCGTTACAGTTTTGTAACTACCTACGTAGTTGTTGTATTGTTTTATATATGTTTTGGGGCTTTTATTTTTCGCTTTTGCGGACAGTGTTGCCAGATCAGGAGATTTCCTGCTAGATTTAGGAGATTCTTGGCCTTCTAGGAGAATTTTTAGGCGGAAGAAATTTTTAGAAGGCAGTTTAGGAGATTTACATTTTATGAAGAAGTTTACAAAAGCATTTACCTTTGGCATCATTAGTGGAAGTAAAGCTTTGAATATTGAAAGTTTAAGTGTCTAATTTACATAATTTAATTAAATTGTATCCTTCAAAGTTCTTTCATACCGATCTAATTTTTTATGTTTTATTTGTGTTAAGTTGTTGTTAAGCTGAAACTGAATGAATAAAAAGGCTGCAATAAAAAAACTTAGTAAATATTTTATTTTTCATGAGAAATTTAATTTCTTAGTTTATAATGAAAAACTTTATAAAAAAAATTTTTGTAGATTTTTAAATTTTTTGGAAGGAAATTTCTGCTTGTTTTAAGTATTTTATTTTTTTATGAAGTTTTATAAAACATTTTTTGTAGATTTTTAAATTTTTTGGAAGGAAATTTCTGCTTTTTTTAAGTATTTTATTTTTATGAGATTTTTGTAGATTTTTAAATTTTTTGGAAGGAAATTTCTGCTTTTTTCAAGTATTTTAATTTTTATGTGAAGTTTAATTCCTTAGTTTATAATGAAATGCTTTATAAAAACAATTTTTGTAGATTTTTAAATTTTTTGGAAGGAAATTTCTGCTTTTTTTTAAGTATTTAATTTTTTATAAGAATTTTTATAAAAACAATTTTTGTAGATTTTTAAATTTGTTGGAAGCAAATTTCTGCTTTTTTAAGTATTTTATTTTTATCAGAAGTTTAATTCCTTAGTTTATAATGAATGCTTTATAAAAACAATTTTTGTAGATTTTAAAATTTTTTTGGAAGGAAACTTCTGCTTTTTTTAAGTATTTTATTTTTTGTAAGAAGTTTTATAAAAACAACTTTTGTAGATTTTTGAATTTTTTGGAAGGAAATTTCTGCTTTTTTAAGTATTTTATTTTTTATGAGAAGCTAAATTCCTTAGTTTATAATGAAAAATTTTATAAAAATATTTTTTGTAAATTTTAAAATTTTTTGGAAGGAAATTTCAGCTTTTTTTAATTTTTTAAGATTTATGAGAAAGTAATTTCAGTTATCTGGCAACACTGTTTGCAAAAGTTAATCGTTTGGGGGCAAAAGCAAAACCAGTTAGTACGAACAGTTGTTGTGCGTAGATAAATTGACGCTATTAGACGCAACAATGTTCTGCTGTTGAGTTGAATGCGGCAGCAACGACGACAACAGCTTGCGAAAAGCATTAAGCGGGCGCAGCGGGCGGCGGTCGACTGTGAGCAATTGCAGCACCTCACAGCAGTGGGTTGCGCCAACCAAACGGACATAATAATTATACCATAATTATAGATACTCGACTCGTGTGGCCTACGCACGCCGGTGTAGAAAATAAATACCGCAAAAAAAAAAGAAAAAAGACTCACTTGTAAATCAAATGAATTTTTACTTTGCTTCCATCGAGCGGCAAAAAGCGCAAACATTATTAATCACGGCCGTGTGTGGATGAAAGTAAAACTTTTGAGGTCAACGGTAAAGTGAAAATAAATCAATAATTATTAATAAATGGCCGATAACTGTAGAGAACAAAGCAACCAAACAAAGACGGCAAACAACAGAAAAGTCTTTGTTTGTTTGTTTGTATTTATTGTAAAACGAAATTGAGTGAAAGTCAAACGAAATGTACGCCAAGTAATGAATTGTTTTGCAAATATTGTGTCTGCGTGCATGTGTGTGTGTGTGTAATTTCACATAACGGTGCTTGTGTTAAAATTGCACATAACTTATATGCACGATTTCATTTTTGGGGATGTTGCTGATACAACTTTTGAGTCCAAAACCATTTGAAACCACATTTGCCACCCACAGTTTTTGTAACAAACAGACATTTTGGGAGATTTTAAAACCCAAAATCCCCCCGTTGCATGCTTCACTGTGCATACATATGAATGTATGTGTGTGTATTTTTATATTTTACTAGCAGGGCCCGGCGGCTTTGAACGCAAATTTAAAGTCAATAAATCAACTCTTCTTAATTCTTTGTTGATCCCATCAGGTGTAAAAAAAAACACTTGTCTAATTATTTCTCAATTTAAGTGCTTTCAACATATTTGAAATCAAAAGGCTTATACATTTTTCTTCACACAAACTCTTAACCCATCGTTGACCCCTCAGATTTCAATTTTCTAAAAAATGAAGAAAAAAAACGAATTATTTTTTACCAAGAGTACTTTCACCAAGTTTGAAGTCAAAAGGCGTAAAAAATCATGTTTCTTCATACAAACTTTTAACCCATGGTTCACTTCTTTAAGTTTTGATTTTCAAAAATAAAGGGAAAACAAGTGATAAATGATTTTTGATTTGAAGTGTTTTCACCAACTTTGAAGTCAATATATATTAGGTCAGCAGATGAACCTTAACCTTATTGAAACCGTTGGATTTTGATTTTCAAAAAAATTTAAAACATGTTTCGAATTATTTCTCACTAAGAGTGCTTTCACCAAATTTGAAATCAATAGGCCCATTAATTCATGTTTTATCACAATTTCTCCATAAAAACCCGCCCCCTTTTAACCCGTCGTTGACGTCAGATTTTGATTTTCGAAAAGAATAAAAAACACGGTATCGGATTATGTCACATTTGAAGTACTTTCACCAAGTTTGAAGTCAAAAGGCGTAAAAAGTCATATTTCAACATACAAACTTTTAACCCTTACCCAAGGATTAAATTCTAAATTTTTTTAAATTTTGATTTTCGAAAAAATAAAAATTACGTGTCGAAATATCTTTTATTTAAAGTGTTTTTACCAAATTTGAAATCAATAGGCCCATTAAATATTGTTAACTCATGTTTGGCCCTTTTAGACCCCCGAATTTCGATTATATAAACAATTATATGTATATAGATTAAAATTATATGGCAACCCTGTTGTTATATGTATTCACATGGATGACATGCATTTGTGCACTGAATGAGACTCGGACATGCATTTGTGCACTGAATGAGACTCGAACCTACGCTCCCAAAGAGAGTCTGGTGGAAAAGACCCATGAAAGGCAGAGATTTGCCACGATTGAGTAGAAAAAGACGGTACAGCTGAAATCATTCAAATCCATACCAAAAAGTTCATGTCTGAGGTGCTTTGAGGATTTAAAAAAGCGCTGGCACAGGTGTACGAGTATTGTATCTGATTGGGATAAACTTGACCTTCAGACAAAATAGATATTGATAAAAAAATATGTTTCCAGATGCATAAAGTCATCTCTTTTTAACAGACTTTTTAACAGAAACATAGACTTAAGGGGGTATTCTAGTCTAGAGGCTCGATTTTGAGGTGATTTTACGAGCGTAATTAAAAAAAACAGTAATAATTTTTACCATCCATGTTTTTTCAGTTTTTTATTGATACTTGAAAAGTATAAAAATGAATAATAGTTGAAAAAAATTCAAAATTGAAGTCGGTAGAGGCCGTCAAGTGGGGACTCATAAAAAAAGGTGTCTCCCGGTAGGCGTGATTCCAATCCTTCTGGTGATTTGAAACATAAAAATAAGGTTAATTCTTATTAAACAAGGAGGCAGAATTATCTGGACGTAGCCGAATTAAAAAAAAAATTGTTTGCACAAAATGGCATATTTCTAAAAATAAAGGTAATTTTTGCCACTTTTTTCAACTTTGGTCATTTTTCAAAATAGTTAAAAAAAAACAAATTACAAAAACCCCTACGTCGAGACAATTTCGATAGTATTAGAAAGTCTGTTACAAATTTCATGTAAATCGGCGCATTAGAACTTGAGATATCATCAACCGTATCGAAAAAAATAGTTCCGAGAAAAATGTGTTTAAAGTTTACAGTCTCATTTCGGGCAGTCTGAGTGGCGCGTCACAAAATTAACTATAACTCCGAAAATAATTCGAATTTCTTTTTCGATTTTTCGAATTTCTAGACTAGAATAACTCCTTAATAATCAACCTTCTGAAGCATTAATGAATACGTCAGCAAGAATCATTGTAGATTTTAAAGTGAGGCCAATCCACACCAGTATCTGGAAACACCATTGCATCCAGACAAAGTCTATTATTATTATATTATTTTACTTATTCTTCTCTATTATTCTATTCTAAAAATTCTAAATTACTTTTCTTTGGTGAGATTTGTATAATCACGTCATTATCGATTCTTCTCCATTGGTACTTGTTTAAAAATGTTCCTGAAGCTAAAGTTGCAGACAATGCACTACTTTACTGGACCATGATTAAAAAATTTTGGTTGCAAAACCTGGAAACATTAATCCAGACGAAAAATGTGTCCAACAAGTTGACGATTCAGAACTCATTATAAGAGTTCATTGATTGAAAGAAAACCAAATTTAATTGAAAAGTTTGTTGTAAATTGTCGTACAATACAGACAGTCATTTCACCAACTCAAGTAATATGGACTCTATTGAAAAATAATGCAGCACATTAAGCTTCGCTCTTTGCACAGTTGCCACATGAATAGAAACAGCAGTTTGCACGTCAATCATTGCGATTATCGCGAGGGGAAAACTGTTCATTGCATCACAAAACGATCATTGCTTACTCGGAAGCAGCAAACAATCAACACATTACTTCATGCAACGTAGTTAGTTAGTTATTATTTATAAATAGACAAATTAATTAGGGTAATTGCAAACATGAGCGTTAATAATAAACGCCACATCTGCACAAACTTGAAGAGGATAAGTAATCGCAACTTTAGCTGCATCGACATATTTACTACATATATTATATTTACTACATATATGACTGACATTTTACTATAAAACGTGCGCCGATAAGGCATTCAGCCATGAAGCAATCGGGAATAATCTCATCCCGCACTGACCCAACTACAACTTGCAGTCCTTTCTTTGGCGCAAATCTCTTTGCTGCGCGTATCAATGATGGAAAATTACACGACGCCACTCAGTTATCGATACTTTGCCATAAACAACTAAAGTGTGTAATATACCCATAAATGTCGTATACACTTACTACACATGTGGCATAATCACTTGATCGGCGTTTAATTTCATGGATGTAATAAATAAATGCGTAGACAAGTTGCATGCGATTTTTTTTTGTGGTTGCGTTATATTTAGAGCAGCAGCACAGTTTGTGCGGCAAAATATTATTTAATAATAGCAAAACCAACTGACAACTGCGGCCAGCAGAAGCAGACAGCAAAACAAAAATTGCGCTCATGACGGCGATAAAACGAGTGTCAAACGCACATGTTGCCAACAACTTTCTGTGGTCAACACACACACACACGCACACATACATAGAGCGTCCGTGTGGCGATTGCAGAAAACTTCCAACTCAAAGATGGATACAAGAAACGAATATCAACAATTAGGGCGACAATAGTTGGATAGTTGTGTTTGATTGAAGTGCAGACAAGCGATTGATCAAATTTTGCATTGACTTACAATTGATTTGATGATTACAATGCGTCATGCTGGCAATGATGTCAAGCATTAGTTTAGATCAGCGAGTTGTGGCAGTTTAGTTGGAAGTGGTGTGAAATAAATCATTTTTGATTGAATTTGATTCCATCAAACCATTTATACGTCAAATTCTATAAAAGTATTTTAGAAATGAAAGTAAATTCAATTGAATTTATTGACTATGTGTCATTGAATAATTGGTCTTCGTTTGTTTAATGTTTGTATGAACACTTAACCCATTTTTGGCTCCGTCAAAAATTAAAAAGGTACTTTAAATACCTTTAATTTGAAGTAATTTCCCAAATTTGAAGTCAATCGGCTCATTATTTAAACACTTAACCCAGTTTTGACTCAAAATGTTCAAATGTTGATTTTCGAAAAATTGAAAAATAAACGTTGAATTGAAATACACCAAAATTTAAAACAATTGACCACGAAATCACATCTCTCCATAGAAACTCTTAACCCATTTTTGGCCCGTCAGAGGCTGATCTACACAAAAATTAAAAAAATTCTTTAAATACATTTAATTTGAAGTACTTTTCCAAGTTTGAAGTCAATCGACTATTAATTCATATTTCTAAAAACCAACTCTTAACCCAGTTTTGATTCAAAATGTTCAAATGTTGATTTTTAAAAAACTATAAAATCCATGTTGAATTATTTTTGATTTGGAATACTTTCCCCAAAATTGAAGACAATTCACCACGAAATCATATTTCTCCATACAAATGCTTAACCCATTTTTGACGCCGTCAGAGGCTGATCTACACAAAAATTAAAAAAAAACTTTAAAGTTTGAAGTCAATCGACTCATTAATTAAACTGTGAACCCAGTTTTGACTCAGTCAAATGTTGATTTTCGAAAAACTAAAAAATACACGTTGAATTGTTTCTGATTTGGAATACTTTCACCAAAATTGAAAACGATTGATTGATTGATTGAGCTCTCCATACAAACTCTTAACCCATTTTTGTCCATAAACCTTCTTTTTTTTTACAAAAATTACAAAAAAACCTCGATCATTTGTCGTTTGAAGTAATATATTTTAATAACTTTTAACATATTTTTAACATATTTTTAACAAGTTGGTTTTCAAAAAACTTAAATATAGGTTTTGTATTATTTTTGATTTGGAATAATTGATAATAATTCATAGTTGATTTCATAGAGTTTGAAGTGAATGCGCCATTAAATCGCCCTTTTTTACTCATCTAATGTAGATTTACGAAAAACTGTAAAATACACGTTAAATTGTTTTTGATTTGAAACCACGAAATCACATCTCTTCATACAAACTCTTAACCCATTTTTGACCACGTCAAATTTTTTTTTACAAAAATTAATATACAAAAAAAACCTCAATTATCTGTCGTTTGAAGTACTTTAATAATTTTTAGTCTATTTCTAACATATTTTTCCATCACATCTCTTCATATAAACTTTTAACTAATATTTGACCATATCAAACTTTTTTACACAAATGAAAAAACCCCAATTATCTCTCGTTTGAAGTATTTTAAGAAGTTTGAGGTCGAACATTTAACTTATTTTTGACAAGTTTCATTTCAAAAAACTGGAAAATAGGTGTTGTATTATTTTTTATTTGTATTTCACTCATCTAATACAGATTTTCAATGACCTGAAAAGTACGTTTCATATTATTTCTCATTTGAAGTAAGCCTAGGCGCTCCTACTTGTGTTGTTTGTTTATTGTTCATGTCATTAAAGGATCTGTTGATTGTTCTGTACTTTCGGAAGGAATTACTTTTAGTGTTCCTTCTTGGTCTTTAGGGGAGTTAGAAACGTTCCCCTAGCTAGAACTCTCTCAGAACTAAATCGCATTACACATTTAGAACTCTCTCTCTCTCTTCGCCGATCTCGATAGCCGAGCGGGTGGTGCGCTGACTTCTCATACCAGAGGCCCTAGGTTCGATTCCTAGCTTGGGCTCTTGAAACTCTCGTCTACTTCTATCGCTATTCACATGAAGCAGATGAAAATTACAAGCATCGTAAAAGAGAAATTGCCAAAAACCGCCGTTCGGATTCGACCTTAAACTACAGGTCACCCCATCTTACCATCCGTTTGAAGTGTGTGTTGTATACATGTTGAAAAAACAATGTTGCATACACATTTCAAAAGGGTGAAATTTTTGGTATCACAACAGAGGCCTTAGAGGCCTAAGTGTGTCTCATACAAAGGCTACAATCTACCTGCCTACCTTTATCTCTTTCCAGAGCAGATTTCTAAGTAATATTTTCAATTTTCTGAATTGAATTATATTAGTTTGTTCTTTCTTAAGGCCTGTAAAATTGTATTTTGATTGACACGACTAATAATAAAAGAAAGCAGCTTAATGGGGGTTAATTTTCTAAGATAAACAACATACTGCTCGAGTTTCATGTTTGTAATCTGATCGGTTTCAAGACAAACCATTTTATACACAAAGATTGCTGCATATGAATTTGAATCTGAACATTTTAATTGAGACCGTATTGAATTTGTTTATGCTTACTTAAGCAATTTTCTGCTATACTGTCAATCAATTCTAAACGCTGTGGTTGATGAGTGCAGCTCAAAAACAAACCCACAAAACCATACGCACCAAACCAAATATTGACATAGACCCACTCAAAAATATTCGACTGTGCACAAAAGGTCAATTGACAAACATCAAACTAGAAAAAAAGTTTGAATCTCAAACAAAAAATTGTAGATTACATGCGGGTCTGAATAATCCAGCAATTGGCGTTCGGTGTGTCTTCAGCCAACAACTGGCGGCCTGTCAAACACTTTCACAGCTGTCAGAGGCGCATAATCGCTGAGCCGTCTCGTGGTCGATCGATGCGTCGGCGGCTGTTATGGCAGGACAGCAGGACGTCAATGCTCGACTGTCAATCGGCAGACAGCGATAGCGGCAGTTGTGGTTAAGCATTACGTGCAGGCAGCTGTCAATTGGCGTTGTTGGCAACTGTCAGCTGTAGCTGAAGGCAGCAAAAGTTTCAGGCGCAACTTGTTGTAAGCGTAACTTTCATCGCTTGTGGGAGGAGGAGGCGTGAGGCGAAACGAGTAGACGACTGTTTATCAACGCTGATTATGTCGGCATTGCCGATGACGGTCGATGTTGACAGCAGTTTAATTAAATACCAGTCATTCATAGCTGATGCAGCTCTTTGTTGTTAATTTTATTTATTTTGAATTTTTTTTAATTAAAATGCTTGCTCAATGCTTATTTTATATTTATTTGTTTGCTATTGCTACAATAAATAGGAAAAAGATGGACATTTCTTGGCATTTCTGAAACAATGACAACAAAAGATGTTGAAGTTGACTTTGTTTTAATTTCATTTTTTTGTATTTTTTTTTTTGTTGTATTACCAGTACGTCTGAAGTAAATATTTGCGCCATTATTATTGACATTAATTCACAATTAAGCGCAAAGTTAAGCGACCACAACATTGACGACAACTTTGCCATCTCAACTGAAGAAATGAACTGCGCCAAGTTTGTTTAACTTGCGTGCGTTCGCATGAAAAAAAACAAATGGCTGTGAACAAATTTTCCTTAAGTCAAACAAGTGAAAACAACCGTTAGCGTTGCTTCAAGTGTGGCCAAAACGTACTGTAATTGCCAACAAATGTCACTAATTAGCAACTTTTGCGTGCCACACAATGGACACACTTGACGAAATTTTGCTCAAAACTGTCAGCTACTGTGACACGACAAAGAAGTGTCACACAACGGTAGTTGGTTGGGAAGCGCCTCTGCATTGCACTGTCGATGACTCAGCGGCCGGTGCGTGCCCAGTCGTTGTCAGTCGTCGAAATCAATGCGTCACAACGCAGCGTCTGACACGAATTATGGTCGTCATCGAGCGAGACAGCGGCGCGCCGACTTAATTGCGGCGACTGGCTGACAAATGCCTCTTTGAAATACAAACCGTATTGAAATTTTGCCCGGCGCGTTGTACTAAGTGCGGCGCGACGTTTCTTGGCTGCGGGTGTTGAAGCGTTAAATGACAAATTTGCTGCGTTTATGACGCCAGACGGCGCCGCTTTCCATCCAGCAAACTGTGAACGCGCAATTAGTGAACGTCAACCGGCGGCGACTGGGAAATGTCGAAATGGGTTAATTAGCATTTGGCGAGCAGTCGAACTAAATGCGAGTACATCAGTTATAGTAGAAGTTAAATATTCAGTTGTACTCTCGCTTCAAAGCAAATGCCGCCAGTCGAGTTGTGTGCAATGAGTCAATAAGTAGTTC
>OZ057400.1:111742818-111822171 GCA_964056695.1 Melieria picta
GCATCCAGACAAAGTCTATTATTATTATATTATTTTACTTATTCTTCTCTATTATTCTATTCTAAAAATTCTAAATTACTTTTCTTTGGTGAGATTTGTATAATCACGTCATTATCGATTCTTCTCCATTGGTACTTGTTTAAAAATGTTCCTGAAGCTAAAGTTGCAGACAATGCACTACTTTACTGGACCATGATTAAAAAATTTTGGTTGCAAAACCTGGAAACATTAATCCAGACGAAAAATGTGTCCAACAAGTTGACGATTCAGAACTCATTATAAGAGTTCATTGATTGAAAGAAAACCAAATTTAGTTGAAAAGTTTGTTGTAAATTGTCGTACAATACAGACAGTCATTTCACCAACTCAAGTAATATGGACTCTATTGAAAAATAATGCAGCACATTAAGCTTCGCTCTTTGCACAGTTGCCACATGAATAGAAACAGCAGTTTGCACGTCAATCATTGCGATTATCGCGAGGGGAAAACTGTTCATTGCATCACAAAACGATCATTGCTTACTCGGAAGCAGCAAACAATCAACACATTACTTCATGCAACGTAGTTAGTTAGTTATTATTTATAAATAGACAAATTAATTAGGGTAATTGCAAACATGAGCGTTAATAATAAACGCCACATCTGCACAAACTTGAAGAGGATAAGTAATCGCAACTTTAGCTGCATCGACATATTTACTACATATATTATATTTACTACATATATGACTGACATTTTACTATAAAACGTGCGCCGATAAGGCATTCAGCCATGAAGCAATCGGGAATAATCTCATCCCGCACTGACCCAACTACAACTTGCAGTCCTTTCTTTGGCGCAAATCTCTTTGCTGCGCGTATCAATGATGGAAAATTACACGACGCCACTCAGTTATCGATACTTTGCCATAAACAACTAAAGTGTGTAATATACCCATAAATGTCGTATACACTTACTACACATGTGGCATAATCACTTGATCGGCGTTTAATTTCATGGATGTAATAAATAAATGCGTAGACAAGTTGCATGCGATTTTTTTTTGTGGTTGCGTTATATTTAGAGCAGCAGCACAGTTTGTGCGGCAAAATATTATTTAATAATAGCAAAACCAACTGACAACTGCGGCCAGCAGAAGCAGACAGCAAAACAAAAATTGCGCTCATGACGGCGATAAAACGAGTGTCAAACGCACATGTTGCCAACAACTTTCTGTGGTCAACACACACACACACGCACACATACATAGAGCGTCCGTGTGGCGATTGCAGAAAACTTCCAACTCAAAGATGGATACAAGAAACGAATATCAACAATTAGGGCGACAATAGTTGGATAGTTGTGTTTGATTGAAGTGCAGACAAGCGATTGATCAAATTTTGCATTGACTTACAATTGATTTGATGATTACAATGCGTCATGCTGGCAATGATGTCAAGCATTAGTTTAGATCAGCGAGTTGTGGCAGTTTAGTTGGAAGTGGTGTGAAATAAATCATTTTTGATTGAATTTGATTCCATCAAACCATTTATACGTCAAATTCTATAAAAGTATTTTAGAAATGAAAGTAAATTCAATTGAATTTATTGACTATGTGTCATTGAATAATTGGTCTTCGTTTGTTTAATGTTTGTATGAACACTTAACCCATTTTTGGCTCCGTCAAAAATTAAAAAGGTACTTTAAATACCTTTAATTTGAAGTAATTTCCCAAATTTGAAGTCAATCGGCTCATTATTTAAACACTTAACCCAGTTTTGACTCAAAATGTTCAAATGTTGATTTTCGAAAAATTGAAAAATAAACGTTGAATTGAAATACACCAAAATTTAAAACAATTGACCACGAAATCACATCTCTCCATAGAAACTCTTAACCCATTTTTGGCCCGTCAGAGGCTGATCTACACAAAAATTAAAAAAATTCTTTAAATACATTTAATTTGAAGTACTTTTCCAAGTTTGAAGTCAATCGACTATTAATTCATATTTCTAAAAACCAACTCTTAACCCAGTTTTGATTCAAAATGTTCAAATGTTGATTTTTAAAAAACTATAAAATCCATGTTGAATTATTTTTGATTTGGAATACTTTCCCCAAAATTGAAGACAATTCACCACGAAATCATATTTCTCCATACAAATGCTTAACCCATTTTTGACGCCGTCAGAGGCTGATCTACACAAAAATTAAAAAAAAACTTTAAAGTTTGAAGTCAATCGACTCATTAATTAAACTGTGAACCCAGTTTTGACTCAGTCAAATGTTGATTTTCGAAAAACTAAAAAATACACGTTGAATTGTTTCTGATTTGGAATACTTTCACCAAAATTGAAAACGATTGATTGATTGATTGAGCTCTCCATACAAACTCTTAACCCATTTTTGTCCATAAACCTTCTTTTTTTTTACAAAAATTACAAAAAAACCTCGATCATTTGTCGTTTGAAGTAATATATTTTAATAACTTTTAACATATTTTTAACATATTTTTAACAAGTTGGTTTTCAAAAAACTTAAATATAGGTTTTGTATTATTTTTGATTTGGAATAATTGATAATAATTCATAGTTGATTTCATAGAGTTTGAAGTGAATGCGCCATTAAATCGCCCTTTTTTACTCATCTAATGTAGATTTACGAAAAACTGTAAAATACACGTTAAATTGTTTTTGATTTGAAACCACGAAATCACATCTCTTCATACAAACTCTTAACCCATTTTTGACCACGTCAAATTTTTTTTTACAAAAATTAATATACAAAAAAAACCTCAATTATCTGTCGTTTGAAGTACTTTAATAATTTTTAGTCTATTTCTAACATATTTTTCCATCACATCTCTTCATATAAACTTTTAACTAATATTTGACCATATCAAACTTTTTTACACAAATGAAAAAACCCCAATTATCTCTCGTTTGAAGTATTTTAAGAAGTTTGAGGTCGAACATTTAACTTATTTTTGACAAGTTTCATTTCAAAAAACTGGAAAATAGGTGTTGTATTATTTTTTATTTGTATTTCACTCATCTAATACAGATTTTCAATGACCTGAAAAGTACGTTTCATATTATTTCTCATTTGAAGTAAGCCTAGGCGCTCCTACTTGTGTTGTTTGTTTATTGTTCATGTCATTAAAGGATCTGTTGATTGTTCTGTACTTTCGGAAGGAATTACTTTTAGTGTTCCTTCTTGGTCTTTAGGGGAGTTAGAAACGTTCCCCTAGCTAGAACTCTCTCAGAACTAAATCGCATTACACATTTAGAACTCTCTCTCTCTCTTCGCCGATCTCGATAGCCGAGCGGGTGGTGCGCTGACTTCTCATACCAGAGGCCCTAGGTTCGATTCCTAGCTTGGGCTCTTGAAACTCTCGTCTACTTCTATCGCTATTCACATGAAGCAGATGAAAATTACAAGCATCGTAAAAGAGAAATTGCCAAAAACCGCCGTTCGGATTCGACCTTAAACTACAGGTCACCCCATCTTACCATCCGTTTGAAGTGTGTGTTGTATACATGTTGAAAAAACAATGTTGCATACACATTTCAAAAGGGTGAAATTTTTGGTATCACAACAGAGGCCTTAGAGGCCTAAGTGTGTCTCATACAAAGGCTACAATCTACCTGCCTACCTTTATCTCTTTCCAGAGCAGATTTCTAAGTAATATTTTCAATTTTCTGAATTGAATTATATTAGTTTGTTCTTTCTTAAGGCCTGTAAAATTGTATTTTGATTGACACGACTAATAATAAAAGAAAGCAGCTTAATGGGGGTTAATTTTCTAAGATAAACAACATACTGCTCGAGTTTCATGTTTGTAATCTGATCGGTTTCAAGACAAACCATTTTATACACAAAGATTGCTGCATATGAATTTGAATCTGAACATTTTAATTGAGACCGTATTGAATTTGTTTATGCTTACTTAAGCAATTTTCTGCTATACTGTCAATCAATTCTAAACGCTGTGGTTGATGAGTGCAGCTCAAAAACAAACCCACAAAACCATACGCACCAAACCAAATATTGACATAGACCCACTCAAAAATATTCGACTGTGCACAAAAGGTCAATTGACAAACATCAAACTAGAAAAAAAGTTTGAATCTCAAACAAAAAATTGTAGATTACATGCGGGTCTGAATAATCCAGCAATTGGCGTTCGGTGTGTCTTCAGCCAACAACTGGCGGCCTGTCAAACACTTTCACAGCTGTCAGAGGCGCATAATCGCTGAGCCGTCTCGTGGTCGATCGATGCGTCGGCGGCTGTTATGGCAGGACAGCAGGACGTCAATGCTCGACTGTCAATCGGCAGACAGCGATAGCGGCAGTTGTGGTTAAGCATTACGTGCAGGCAGCTGTCAATTGGCGTTGTTGGCAACTGTCAGCTGTAGCTGAAGGCAGCAAAAGTTTCAGGCGCAACTTGTTGTAAGCGTAACTTTCATCGCTTGTGGGAGGAGGAGGCGTGAGGCGAAACGAGTAGACGACTGTTTATCAACGCTGATTATGTCGGCATTGCCGATGACGGTCGATGTTGACAGCAGTTTAATTAAATACCAGTCATTCATAGCTGATGCAGCTCTTTGTTGTTAATTTTATTTATTTTGAATTTTTTTTAATTAAAATGCTTGCTCAATGCTTATTTTATATTTATTTGTTTGCTATTGCTACAATAAATAGGAAAAAGATGGACATTTCTTGGCATTTCTGAAACAATGACAACAAAAGATGTTGAAGTTGACTTTGTTTTAATTTCATTTTTTTGTATTTTTTTTTTTGTTGTATTACCAGTACGTCTGAAGTAAATATTTGCGCCATTATTATTGACATTAATTCACAATTAAGCGCAAAGTTAAGCGACCACAACATTGACGACAACTTTGCCATCTCAACTGAAGAAATGAACTGCGCCAAGTTTGTTTAACTTGCGTGCGTTCGCATGAAAAAAAACAAATGGCTGTGAACAAATTTTCCTTAAGTCAAACAAGTGAAAACAACCGTTAGCGTTGCTTCAAGTGTGGCCAAAACGTACTGTAATTGCCAACAAATGTCACTAATTAGCAACTTTTGCGTGCCACACAATGGACACACTTGACGAAATTTTGCTCAAAACTGTCAGCTACTGTGACACGACAAAGAAGTGTCACACAACGGTAGTTGGTTGGGAAGCGCCTCTGCATTGCACTGTCGATGACTCAGCGGCCGGTGCGTGCCCAGTCGTTGTCAGTCGTCGAAATCAATGCGTCACAACGCAGCGTCTGACACGAATTATGGTCGTCATCGAGCGAGACAGCGGCGCGCCGACTTAATTGCGGCGACTGGCTGACAAATGCCTCTTTGAAATACAAACCGTATTGAAATTTTGCCCGGCGCGTTGTACTAAGTGCGGCGCGACGTTTCTTGGCTGCGGGTGTTGAAGCGTTAAATGACAAATTTGCTGCGTTTATGACGCCAGACGGCGCCGCTTTCCATCCAGCAAACTGTGAACGCGCAATTAGTGAACGTCAACCGGCGGCGACTGGGAAATGTCGAAATGGGTTAATTAGCATTTGGCGAGCAGTCGAACTAAATGCGAGTACATCAGTTATAGTAGAAGTTAAATATTCAGTTGTACTCTCGCTTCAAAGCAAATGCCGCCAGTCGAGTTGTGTGCAATGAGTCAATAAGTAGTTCACCATTCAAGTTGCCTGCAATCAATTTGTCCACACCTGGTCTTGCACGCTTTTTCTAGCGACCAGTGTTGGAAAGCGTCAAATCAATAAAGCCTTCTGGCTTGTTGCACCTCAAAGAGTTTGCGCAATAAGTTGTTCGTATTTACACAGCAAAGTAAATTTGTATGCGAAACAATGAATGGTGCTTGTAGTTTGTATCTTATCGACTGAAAATAAGATATCGAACTACAAGCACCTACATGTATGAATATTTGATTTTTTATCTTGAAAGAGATAAGAAAAGTGACAACTACAATTCAACACTATTTTTAATAAACACACAAACAAATCTACACTAAAGATAAAACGGTCATAATTGGCAATTTGGAATTGGCATCGATATTAAAATTGGAATGGGTTCGATTGATCAAATTCTATTGTAACAAATAAAACAAAAATTAAAGTGTGTAAGGTGTGTAAGGTCCAACAAATTAACACAAAAAGGCAATTTCATATTTAAAAAAAAATTGCATTAAAGTATAAAAAGTTCAATGAACAATTCTTAAAAAAATGTAATAGGAATAAATGTCTCTTCAATACAAAAATTGAGAGAGAGAGAGACTTCGTGCTTCAAACCACATAGTTGTGGAATAAACGTTCTTTGAAGCTTGTCAGTTGTGATCTTTAAATCTTCAATTTTAAATTTGTGTAATGATTAAAGCCCAACAATCTGAAATATACTAGAAACCAAATTTGTAATTGAAAAAGTGCATGGAAGTAAAAGGAAAGGCCATACTTTAAATTTTAATAATTATTAGGTATAATAATATTTTAGGGTAGCAGAAAGAAGAAGAATTTTATATTATATTTTTATATTTATATTTTTTTTAATACTAGAATTAATATAGTTAACCATTTCGCAGAGTTTTAGTTAACACTAGATAATTATTAATAAAATATTAATAAGAATTAATATAGTAAATAAAAACAAAAGTTTATAACTTTCTAAGTAGTCATGCGATTTAAATGAGATTAAGACATATTATAGATATCACTTAGGCGCATTACCAGAAAAATCAGTTAAAGTCAAAAGTGAATGTAACCTCAAAATGTTTTTTTTTTTATTTTGAAAAAAGAATGTTTATCAAGTTGGAATTTTGGTACAATCACCAATTTTTCTTTTATAATTCTCATATAATGTTTAACTACATATATTTTTTTCCACATTTTTTTTCCACCTGCATAATACCTAAAAAAATTAAAATGTATTTTTTTAATTTTCAAAATTAAATTTAAATTTAAAAATTAAGTGTTGTACATTCATTTTTAATTTTTAATGAATGAATTAATTAATTAAATTAAAAGTAAATTAAAAATTAAATTAATTAATTAAATTAAAAATTAAATTAAAAATTAAATGAATTAATTAATTAATTACATTAAAAGTTAAATTAATTAATTAATTAATTAATAATTTTAATTATTTTTACTTTTAATTTTAAAAAATTAATGAATTTAATTAAAAACTAAATTTAAAATTAAATCAATTAATTAATTAATTAAATTAAAAATTAAATGAATTAATTAAATTAAAAATTAAATTAATTAATTAATTAATATTTTTAATTATTTTTTAGTTTTAATTAAAAAAAACAATTAAAATGCAATTTTTTATTTTTAGAAATTAAATTAATATTAAATGTTATATTTTAATTTTTTTAGGTTATGTTTGCCGTACAATCAATAACTCTTTTCTAAATATTTCCCATATAGTGCTTTAAAATATATATTTTTCTTAGATTTTTTTACCTGCGTGATCCCTAAAAAAAATTAAAATGTAGTTTTTTCACTTTGAAAAGTAAATTTCAATTTCAAAATTAAAATTCAAATGTAATTTTGTCATTTTTTTTAGGTTATGTTTACTATACAATCTCCAATTCTTTTCTATATATTCCTCATATAGTGCTTTAAAATATATGTATATTTTTGCTAGATTTTTGTTCCATCTGCGTGATACTTAAGAAAATAAAAATGTAAATTTTTAATTTTATTTTAAATTAAATATGTAATTTTTTTTAGGTTATGTTTGCCGTACAATCACCAATTCTTTTCTATAAATTCTCATAAGGTGCTTTAAAATACACATATATTATTGCTAGATTTTTTTCCACCTTCGTAATACCTAAAAAAAATAAAAATGTAATTTCTTAACTTCGAAAGTAAATTGAAATTTAAAAATTAAAATGTAATTTTTAAATTTTTTTAGGTTATGTTTGCCGTACAATCACCAATTCGTTTCTATATATTTCTCATATAGTGCTTTAAAATATACATTTTTGCTAGATTTTTTTTCACCTGTGTGATACCTAAAAATATTAAATGAATAAAATTTTTGTTTAGGTTGTGTGTGAGGTACGAATGTTTTTAAGGAACAATGGAATATCTGGATATCTGTTCAATACAGAGAGAGAGAGAGAGCTCGTGCTTTGAACTACTTGGCTATGAAATAGATGGACATCCAAGTTAGACAAATTCCAAGTGAGTTAAGATCTTCAAGTCTGTAATTTTATGTTGGTGTAATATTTAAAGCCTAACTATACGAAATGTCCTTGAAATCATTACTCACATTGAATGACAATAGATCAATAGAAATTTAAATACCATATACAACAATGTTGGCAAAAGCCGAAATTTTTATCTACTCACAAACATTTATGTACTACACATTCCTCTACAAATATACATATGTATGTATATTCATATACTTACATGTATACATTCATATTTAATCAGATACCACAAGCTCTACCTGTCACATTCAAGAACGTCGCATATTTTAAAATTTAATGCCATGGAATGTGTAGTGAAGTGTAGTGCACTGTATCCGAAATAGTCAATTAGCATTTTGTGTCCATGTTAATCAAATCGAAACGACCTTTTTGAATTTTGCTTGCACTTTCCATATTTAATTATGTGTACAAGTATGAATTCGATTGTGTATTTGCTTAATTAATGACACAGCTTAGGTTTGAGAAGTAAGCATGTTTTCAATCAATATTTCTCAAATAAACACTAATATTTAATAAGATTAAATTGTCTTCAAATGTCTACAACTGTTCCATATAAATTTTCTGTCAAATACATAAATCATTGTCTTGGTTTGCTTTCAAAATTGATCCACTCAGCTTAGTTGACATTGATGTTGTTGTATCGATGGTAAACGAGTCTGTGTTGTGCTAAAATTTATTAGCACAGAACAGTTGCTGATTTATGTTGGAATTTATTTATTACTTTCAAACTTGTATCAATTTAAAACTAGAAATAATTGATTAGATTTGCAAACGTGTTTGTGAAAACAAGTGAATAAATTTTCATTTGAAACTTCAACTTAAACGTTATTTGAGATGAGCTTAAAAAAGAAATAATTGATTTGAGATCTGTTCATGTATGTGAATAGTCTGTATTTTTTAGTTTATTTTATTTAATTTCGTTTATTTAATATTTAGCTTTTTTTAATTAAATAATTTTATTTTTTAAGTTGCAATATAAAAGTAATTTTCATTAATGCATGCAAAGGTTGTGATTCTTCCAGAAAACAGAATTGTCAAGTCAGGTCTTGTTGTGTCGATCAAGGATATATATATACATTTCTATATTTAATGAATCTAGCACTGCGATTAATGAAAATTACTTTTATATTGCGACTTAAAAAATAAAAGTCACTGAATGATTTTTATTGATGACTTTTTTAAATAAAAGTAACTGAATGATTTTTGTTGATGACTTTTTTAAATAATTGATAAATAAAAGTCACTGACTGATTTTTATTGATGACTTTTTTTAAATAGAAGTCGTTGAATGATTTTTATTGATGACTTTTTTAAATAATTTAATTTTACTTTTATTGATGACTTACAAAACAAAAGTCTCTGACTGATTTTTATTGATGACAAAAAAATAAAAGAGAATGACAGATTTTATTGATGACTTTTTTAAATAGTTTTTTTATTTTTATTGATGACTTACAAAATAAAAGTCATTAAATGATTTTTATTGATGACTTTTATAAATTAAAGTCACTGAATGATTTTTATTGATGACGTTTTTCAATAAAAGTAACTAAATGATTTTTATTGCTGACTTTTTTCAATAACTTATAAAAAAAAGTCACTGACTGATTTTTATTGATGACTTTTATAAATAAAAGTCGTTGAATGATTTTTATTGATGACTTTTTTAAATAATTTTTTCTTTTACTTTTATTGATGACTTACAAAATAAAAGTCTCTGACTGATTTTTATTGATGACAAAAAAATAAAAGAGAATGACAGATTTTTATTGATGACTTTTTTAAATGGTTTTTTTATTTTTATTGATGACTTACAAAATAAAAGTCATTAAATGATTTTTATTGATGCCTTTTATAAATTAAAGTCTCTGAATGATTTTTATTGATGTCTTAAAAAATAAAAGGCATTGAATAATTTTTATTGATGACTTTTATAAATAAAAGTCACTGAATGATTTTTATTGATGACTTTTTTAAATAATTGATAAATAAAAGTCACTGACTGATTTTTATTGATGACTTTTTTAAATAAAAGTCGTTGAATGATTTTTATTGATGACTTTTTTAAATAATTTTTTTTACTTTTATTGATGACTTGCAAAATAAAAGTCTCTGATTGATTTTTATTGATGACAAAAAAATAAAAGAGAATGATTTTTATTGATGACTTTTTTAAATATTTTTTTTAAATTTTTCTTGAGGTTTTAAAAAATAAACGTCATTGAATGATTTTTATTGATGACTTTTATAAATAAAAGTCACTGAATGATTTTTATTGATGACTTTTATAAATAAATGTCACTAAATGATTTTTATTGATGACTTTTATAAAAAAAAGTTAACCGATGGTTAATTCAAAAATGGCTGGTTAACAGTTGGTTAAACAGAGATTGTGAAATTGAAAAAGGGAAGTTTACCAACCACTGCGAAATCGTGCCTTGAACGTCATTCAGTTTCATAAACGCATACAACAAAATTTTTGTTTTTTTTTTTTGTGTTGCTGACAAGTTTAAAAAAGTGCACTGCAAATCGAAGATCTCTTTTTTCGCATTGAACTCAATTAACCCCATCATGCACATACACACTGACTTGTTGGGCGAAAAATTTACATTTCAAAATACAAGCGAGATGTGCACAATTTTGTGTCACAGATCACATTAAAAGTGTAAAATAAAAATTAAACATTTTTAATTTCAGATATACAAAATTAATCAAGTGTTTTTAAGCGAAATTTTCCTCTCATTCGTGTGTGAAGCTGTGGGCTGATGCTGTGATGGCATTTTGCAGTATTTATTTTATTTTTAATTTCTTTACGTATGTATGTGTGAATGTGTGAATGTGTTTTTTGCGACAGCCTCCGCACAGATTTTCCAATTAATTTCTGTGCATGTTTACACTGCGAACGCTAAAGCAAACAACTCTTGTTGACTGGTTTGTTTATTTTTATTCAACTACTCAACTACGCTATGCGATTTTCCAGCACAGAACACACACACACACATACACATGTTCTACACATTTGTACATATGTATGTATGTATGTACATATGGCACTCATTGCATGCGGAAATTTATAGTAAACGAGCAAACTGGGCGCTAAGCGCTAATCAACCGCTGACAGTGGCAGCCACTGGCCTTTGCTTTTTTTCATTTCATTTCATTTCATTTGATTTGATATGGTTTTGTTGTGTTTAATGTTGTTGTTGTTAATTTTTTGTTTTGTTTTGAACTTGCTAAAATATGTACTTACTATACTATAATTGATTTAATTTAATTGTTATTAATTTGCAAATTAATTTGTCGTTTGTGTGGCGTCCAATTGAAATGTTGATGTGGCGTTGGGTTTTGGCTTTTGCGCTGACACTTTCAACAGTTGACTGATAACGGCGCACAATTGAAATTGCTATAATCCATATTCATATATACATATATACAAACATATAGTACACAAGTTCATATATACATGAAGCGTTTTCATACACATTTGATTGCTACTTGTGCCGATTACTGAACCGGCCGTGCGGCATTTACACTTTGAGTTGATAGCAGACAATTTTCAAGTGCCAACAACATCAAACCCAAACCATAACACAACAAATTATTGACGTAATAATTGCTACATGTATGAGAAAATTTTGCAAAATACAGGAAAATGTACTCGCATGCAGCGTAATGGGGTTTTCCCCCCTCGTGACAAACGTGCAAATTGCCTGACACCGTAAAATTCAAATTATCTAATGCAGCTGTCTGTCGGCGCATGTCATGTAATATGTAATGCCAACAATGGCACAAACAATCAGTTAACACTTTAATTAAAAATAGAAAATAAAACAAAAACAACTGAAGCAAACTTGTCTACGGTCTGGCGCACCTTAAGTGCAGTTAAAGCGCAGACGAAAACACACCCGCACTAAGTTTGAAGCGCAAAAAAAACATGAACCAAGCAACATTTTAGTTACATACTACCAGTGGCGCACACAGGATTTCATTTTGGGGGGGTTTGCGGTACAACTTTTAAGTTCGATTCCATTTGAAATCATATTTTGCACCAGCAAGTTTTGTATTTGGGGGGTTTGAACCCCCTGTGTGCGCCACTGCATATGATTTCAAATGGTATTCGACTTAAAATTTGTGTAGAATATCCCTCAAATTGAAACTTTGTGTAATCCACTCATTTGACTCGCACTGGGAGCGTGTCTAAATAAAAGTAATTAATTAATAAAACAAATTAAATTTAGTATAATTTTTTTCGGCAGCTCTGAAACTCGACAGCCATCTGTATTGGTTGTATTGCCATTTCGTTCTCTCATACAGGAAAATTTAACCTACTGAAACTTCCTTTTCCCGCTTGCATTGAACATACTTAAAAATTTGACCAGTAAATGTATATGTGTTAGTTTCAGCGAGAATTTTTATGAAAGTGTTGGAGTTTCAATCAGTCATGTCTTGCAGGGGTTGTCTACGATTATTCCAATTAAAAAACTAGAGGGTTACACAAAGTAAGAACGCATTCACCACTACAAAAATGAGGAAAATGACTAACTTCGCTAAATTTTCTACATTTTTAGTGAAGCTATTGAGTCAACAATTCAAGTAGTGATCAAAAAATGTCAAGAAACTGGGCTAATTATGGACAGTAAGTCTTTTATGACTGGACGTACTGGCCATTCCGTCAAAAACATTGCTGCTGTAAACTATTGTGTCGCCAAAAACCCAACAACATCAATTCGACATTGTTTAGAACAACTTCAAATTTCGCAAAGCCCATAGAAGAAATTTTGACAAAATACCTCCACCTTCATTCAAACAAGATTCACCTCACTCAGCACTTAAACACCACTTAAACATGTATAATGTGCTTAAACAAGTTATATGGCGTTCAAACTGATGACTTAAACATGTTTAATGAGCTTAAACAAGTTACATGAACAAAACCAGTTCGAAAAATTGTTTATTCACATGCAATTGTTGTTGGAAATTAAACGTGTTATACCATTTAACAAGTTTTGAAACGAATTTAGCGCAGCGTTGTATCCGAAAGCTTTCTATGAAAAAGCTTTTTTATCAACTGAACACAATGCACACACACTGAACATACACTAGAAAAACATCCCTTAAAAATCAGCTGTCATTTCATCAAAACAAAACCAAACAAAAATTTAAAATTTAAAAAATTTTAAATGAATGAAAATAATTGTTTTGCTTGCACAGCTTTCATTGCATTCATCGCCTTTTTATGGCATATGAATTCTAATATTTGGACGAAGTTGAGTATGTTGCCGTGGATTGTGAAATATGCACCAATATTGCGCTCGAATCATGCTCGCAGCACATCAGTTCACAAAAATATTTATTTGTTGTTTGTAAACAAACAGCTGTCAAATTAAACCTTATTGAGCAGTGTGGACGGTCGTGTTCAACAAAAAGCTCTTTTCACTTAAACTAGTTTAAATGAGTCAGTTTGAACGCCATATTACCTCAGACTAGAGCTGGGAAACTATCGATAGTTGGCCCATACCTACGATATCTTCGATAGTTTGAATGAAAAATATCGATAGTATTGATACTATCGGATAAATGAATTCATATATTAATATGAAACACCATTTCTATGGAATTTTTTACATTTCTGTTTCTCTCTCAATATTTACCGTTAGCACAAAAAAGTTATTGTTGCTATTTTTTTGTTGACCATGTAATAAAAAAATGCATTATTATTTCAATTGAATATTTTTAAATTTTCCCATATAACGAAAAAAACTAATGTCTTTATAGCTTTTAAACAGAATACCCAGTTTTAAATACGGAAATTGTATTGAAAACTCCATTTCAAAAGTTAATAGCAATTTATATTCACCCAAGAGAAATATAAATTTTTAAATATTTTCCTTTAATTACTCAAATTCGCAGTGTCACCGATGCGGGTTAAACCAAGCAAACTTGAACAGCTGTTTTATTAAACACTGCATATTTGATTTTCAAATTTGATTCCTGCCAAATCTATCTACTTGTATCCACATATTTAAATATCACAGCGGAATATATATGGCAGCACTACCAGCATAGACTATTTTGCCTGCCTTGTCGTCACATTACAAAAAATCTATATTATCGATAGTGACAAAGAACTATCGATTGTGGCGTCAAAATAAAACCATCGATACTATCGATAATTGTACAACACTGGCTCAGACCATACACAGCGCGAACAAATCGTTCAATGAGTCACGAACTATAGTAAAGTGAAGTGAATGTCTATTTTTCGATCAAATCATCTTCACCTTTGAGGCGCATTTTCATCTTAATGGGTTTGTGAAAAAACAAATTTGTCGATTTTGAAGCTCAGGGCACAGACCTGCAATATCTGTCCAGTAACTTGGCCAGTCTACAACTTAAAACGGACCATTCACGGGTCTGTCCTTGAGGTAAGCATGCTGAAAGACTGAGACGGCAATCCAACGACTTCTGTCGAGGGTGCTCCGAGAAGGAAGAGGAGACGGTTCTCCACCGGTTGTGTCAATGTCCCTCAATAGCCAGAAGAAGACATAAGCTTCTCGGCTCAGCTTTCTTTATTAGTCTAACCGAACTATTGCCTTTGAAAATCAGGGATATAGCCAGTTTTATAATGAAATCCTTTTGGTTCTCAGCGCTGTTAGGGGAGTCGCGCCATCCACTGTGGTACCACGATGAGCCATAATTTGTGCTTAAGTGATTCAGCTTTTCATGCAAAAAGCTGCCACTCCAACCTAGCCCAACCTAAGCTCAGGGAAAGCGTCCATGATCCAAGAGAATCTGTGCAGTACATCCTATGTCAGTGTTCTGAACTTCATAGCATATAGCGCTGACATATAGGAGGTAGAACCCTACACAACTTGGACGTGGTTTGGAGGACATTGCCAGACTTTTAGGTTGGTTTCAGTCAACACCGAACTTAGGATGACAGGAGTTTGCCTGCACCCTCTCCGAGCACCTTTTTTTGGGCCTTTTAGAGGCCTACGAGTGTACTTGCTGAGAAACCAGGAAGCTGCCTGTCTTACCTAATCTAACCTATCCATGAGAAACAAATGCATACACAACGAGTTAGGTTAGGCAGTTTTTGATTAGAAGGCAAAATTGGGGCTTACTTCTTCGAAAATGAGGCCGAGAATGCAATGACTGTGATTCACCATTCGTTATAGGAACATGAAAGCGAAGTTCTTGTGCTCTCAACTGGACAGTATGGATCTGGAGAACATGTGGTTTCAGTAACAATCGATTTATTGGAGCAACGATTTCCAAATGTAATCACTTCCTGTAGTTCCAATAGCAACAGGCCACAAAGATTGGGGTTTTGTGAAGAGCTCTTGTCGAATAAACCAAAGACAATTTCTGAGCTCAAGGTCAAGATTCAATGTATCTTTGATGATATATGTTACTTGTAGAGTCACATATTTGTCAAAATTTTATGTTAGGACGCCACGTGCCATACCGCGTATGAATTAAACGATTCTTTGGAGCAACGATTTCCATACCGAATCATCTTTCAAGTTCCAGCTGGTACCAAGATTGTGCAATTTAAAGCTCTGCGATTTCTTTCTTTGGGGTTTTGTGAAAACCCTGTTCTATGAGAATAAGCCACAGACAGACAATTCAAGCTCAAGACGAAGTTCCAATACATCATTGGTAATATAAAGTCACATAAAGTTATTTGTCAAAATGTCATCTTATGACGCCACGTGCCACATTGCGCATGAATCCATCGATTCTTTGGAGCAACGATTTCCAGACTGAGTCATCTCCTGTAGTTCCAATATCAACTACGATTTCTTTGTTTGGGGTTTTGTAAAAACACTGATCCATGCAATTCCTGAGCTCAAGGCCAACATGCACCATTAATGATATAGAGTCGCATCTTTGTCAAAATGGCATTGAAAATTGAAAAAGAGAAAAGTTCAGTGTAAGAGCTGTTGGGGTCATTTGCCATATATTTAAAAAAATATAAAAATATCAAATTAATTTCTAAATTAAATTGATACACCCTTCACAAAAACTTAAACTGAAACTGATTGCAAAATTGGTTTGAATCATTAAAAGAGAAGACACGAAAAGCTCTGAGCAGGTTTCTCTATGTTCAAAGGTCAGCTGCCGGCAACTCTACTTTTGTACTAACTCGAATTTAAAGTCTTGTTAGATGTTTGTGCATAGACAAAAGGCGCTATTTACTGTCTTCAAGCCGGTTTTTTTTCAATAATTTTCAACCAATTCTATCTCTAGCAGCTAGCAGCTGTTGTATCTCTAAACGTAGTTTGACTCAACCTTAGGGTATCAATTAATTATTATTATGTGAGTGTATATATTTTTTGCGCAGATGGCGCTAAACTATACCAAGCAGGTTTAGCAATGATCTAAGGTTGCTTTATATCTACTAACTGCCGATTTTCAGTCTGTTTTGTTGCGAATCTCAAAGGTTAGCAGTGGTTCGGAAGCCAACAAATGCCATTAAAGACCATCAAAAGTGTTTTTCAGCACTGATTTTCTCTACTCAACACAGTTGGCAAGCCTACAATTAAAATTTAATGTTAGTTGAGTTATTTTTTACTGCTTCAATGTGCAGCAAATGTCATGAAATGCTGCAAAAATTTAATTCGTTGGCGATTTATTGCTACTATGCTTAGCAGTTGACAACTCTATGCCACTTAGATATCGATTAATATTACATAAGACTAGCGATTATATTGAAAAAATGTTTTGTTATTATTTATTGTAATTTTTTCCGTTATTTGAATAATTTTTATAATGATTACAGTGCAGTCACTGTTGTTGGCGCCGCTTGCCCACTGTTGCATTATTTATGTACTTATGTAAGTTTGTATGACAGGAAAATGAGCAAAAGTTTACACTCCCTGTATGGTATAAGTTATTGTTGTTGTTGTTGGCGTGCTTGCACCCATAAATTGATGGCGCAAAAACGTTAAATATCGCCTGCAGACTGCACATAACGTCTGACAAGCCACGGGTCAATGCACTCGACGGCAATTACATTAAATAGACAACGGCCACAAAAATAAAAAATGAGAAAAATATAAATAAATACATATTTAAAAAAAAGGTTGCAGCTACAACCAGCTGTGCAGCAAGTAAACTTCAAATACAACAACAACAATATGTGCATGCAACGTGTCGTATTGCGGGCTGCTAAGGCTTTGTCCAAAATTTTACTTTTAGTGTCGTTTTTATGGCATCTATTATTAGCGTTGTTGTTGCTGACATAGCGCACAATGCTTTAATTTAACAATCAGCAACATCAGAAATTAAATTAAATCAGCTGTTGACAAGTAAACAAATTTCATATTTTGCACAAATAAATTGCTTTCAATCAATTGCAACGAGAATGAAGAGAGCGCGAGAGAGAGAGAGAGAGAGAGAATGGGATAAAAAAGAGCAATGAGAGCAAGAGAGATTTTGGTCACTGCATTGTCGCGTTAATTCAATACAACTCGAATCGGCACAACATACAACAACAACAACAACAAAAACATATAAATAATAGCCTAACAATAACAAAACTAGCATAACAAAAGCAACAACAAACCAATGATAACACAAGTTGCAAGCATTGCATTTGGTTGCATATCGAAGATACACACCGACGACATAATTTAAATGCCGCCAAGCAACAACAACAACAAAATTCTATCAAAATAAAGCAAAGCAAATGAATGAAGCGCAGCGCATGCGCCAAAATGTGCGAGGACATTGAACAGCAAAGCGTAGTGGGTGGCACTGCTTGGCAGTGTTGCCAGATGTTTATAAAAACAAAGGCTTTCGAAAAAAATGTTGAAAATTTGCAGTTTGTTTAGCTGAAAGTTTTGTTACTAGTGTGGTGTTGTATTTGTAGTATAAGTGTTGATATTTAAATTTCGAATTGTAAATAAATAAACATAACACTGTACAACACGACATTTTAGTACCAATTTTGAATAAGTACGAAATAAAAACTTAAACACATTTTCAGTTTTGGCTTAATTCTGGCGTTCAAGTTTATTTCTGAGCTTTGATGTATTCAGAGACTTATAGTAGAATTTTATGGCGAATATTTTCGTGGTACATTTTGTCCTTAAAAAGTCCTGTTTTACAGGACATTTTTGGCATTTTAGAAAAACGGGTCAAATTGACCCATACAAATAGGAGCTACAGGGTTAAAATGCTCCACAAAAATTTTCTTCGTAGTATTTTACATCAAACTGCTGAACACATCATATACCTAAAATGTGAGGTTACATGGTTTTCGTATGCCGATTCACCATAAGAATGTGCAAAAAGGAGAAAACTTTGACCCCCCTAAAAAAAAATTCAGACGTAAACTTTCAAAACGCCGATACACGTATATTTTTTTTTTTGCCCCCTCTACCAGAATCCGTTGTCAGAACCTTGTTATTTAAAAAAAAACTTGATTTTGTTGTGCAGTGTAATTAAAGTTGGTCTTGGCAACCTTTAGCAAATTATTTATTTGAATGTCAGATTTGCAGACAAGGGCACCTAAAAGGCTATGACCATGTGCATCCTAAGTTGCACAGATTTGACTGGAATGGGTCAATCCCACCAACAAATTGTGTAGTGTCCGACCGAAACCACTTTTTTGGGCCGAAACCGAAACCGAATATTCGGTTTTTTTTTAATATTCGGCCGAAACCGAAACTTTCTAGTTAAAATAAAAATCACCATATCAATAATTTTTTTTTCAACAAACGAATTTCACATTAAGTAAATAAAGAACAAACAAACAAACATAGCATAAATAAATAAATACATATTAATAAAAACAATTTATTCATTTTTTAAAAACGTAAACATAAAAAAATCACCCTTTCGTACCTTACTCGCTAATATTCAAAAATAAATAATGTAATATTATATGCTAACAAAAGAACTTTATTTACATTGCTGGCATCTAAATTACTTCTCCTTTCACTATATATCTGCTACACAATAAAATGTAAAAAATATTCTAGAAAGTTTCGGTTTCGGCTATTCGGCCATTTTTTGGCCGAAACTGAAACCGAAACCGAAACCACTTATTTGGGCCGAAACCGAAACCGAATATTCGGTCGGACACTAAAATTGTGGGACCCATAAATATCTAATAAAATCAAAAGATAATGAAAAGTTTTGTAAATGAATACTAACGTCAGACGAGCATCACTGAGCTTCGAAAGAAACAAACTCACACGCTAACTTGTATTAACACTAGAAAGACTTCATATTACATCCGCTGATATCTCGAAAAGTACACATCGGATTTGGCTAATTATAATTGTAGAACCCTGATTTTAGAACTAATTGTACAACCCAAAACAAAAAAATAAAAAAAATTTGGTGACTTTTTTTAAATTTAAAATTAAAGAAAATACAGATATTTAGAAATGAAAAAGCATCAGAATGACCAAAAATAGAAATAATGAACAAAAATGGAACTTTATTTTTAATAAAGTGTTAGGCCAACGAAAATGGAACATTGATCTATCAGGTATGTCTCCTTGATGAAGTCCATTTAAGTCCATCAATGTATCCCATCCAATCCCTTCAAAAGTCCATTATGTGCTAAAAAACCCAGGCAGTCAAGTACATGGTATAAAATTGTCCCAACAGGATTTACGTGGACTGGTAAATGAAATACCGAATGAGCGGAAAGTTGAGTAAATAGACGATCCGACGAATGAAAGCTGAGAAGTTGAAAGTTTATAACCACGCACTCATAAAGGAGTAGAATAATCAAACGAATGGATGAATCAATAGTTGTACAGTTAAAGAACTTAAAATTTAATGAACGGTAGGTCAAACTGAAAGAACGCAATCGAATAATTTAATGAATATATAGTCAACAAAAAAGAGGAAAGAATAACGATCCTGAAAAAATGTATGAATTGATGCAAAGTCAAACGAAAAGCTCAACGAACGTATAGAAAAAAGGCGGAGAAAGTGTTGAAAGCGCTCAAAAACCAACCAAGAGGCCAACAATCGATCAAGAAAGATGTACAAATCAATTAATGAACTTGTATGAGCAAACAAACATAGAGAACAATGAATGAACAAGAAAAATCTCAAGCAAATGGATGAATGAAAGATGAAACGTGAAGCTATTAATAGGACAAGAAAAAAAAACCCAGAATTGTATCAAAATGTATTAATTTTTTTATACAAGAATTGTATCAAAATTTATTCATTTTTTTATACAATTCTTTGTCTTTTTGTAGAAAATTTTATTCATTTTTTGATACAATTCTTCGTTTTTTTTAATTGTCCTATTATTAGCTTCTCGTTTTATCGGATAAAACAAACAATGGGAAAATAAATTTATGGATTATTGGACAAGGTTGAAGTGCTACCGGCAACGAAAGATTACGATTCTTTCTGACAGCCAAGCGGCAATCAAGGCATCATAATCACACCAGGTAACATATACTCAAAAGTGATGCTGGAATTTCTTGAGAAATTAGCCATACTTGGCCTTCATAATCAGGTATGGTTCCTCTAAGGTGACGGGTCGCATTGGTATTAAAGTTAATGAAGCAACAGACTGACTTGCAGAGAAGAGCGCATTATCTCCCATGTAGGCGCCGAATCATTTCACGATTTGAGAAAGGTGTCCTGGTTTCCTTTCTTACCAGAAAGAACGAGATAAATAGCAGGAATCTACTTTAACAGGGACAGCTAACCATTATTAGAAAAATCCAAGGCTTTTATCTGGTCTTACAATAATAAACGATTTGAGTATACATGAATCTGACGGAAAATAATCTAAGAATTAAATATTACTGCTACTGTGACAAGGCATTGCTTGTTACTTGATCATCTGATTAAACTAGGATTTCGTGGACTTGCAGAGGAATACTGCAGGTTCGGTAAACAAGAAAATAAAATATCAATACACAAACTAGGAGAATGTTCTGTTCGTGTATGCACGGTCAGAAGAAGCATCTGAGGGATTTTCTAATAACAAATACCAAATGGGAATCCACAGGCTAGGGAACTTTATAAAAATTCCTCTCGAAGGCTGAACTAACAGATCTGCTTTAAGTTCATGAAGGGGACAATAAATCGTTAAGGTTTCGGTGCACTTTCTCCATCAATAATAATAGGTTGAAGTGACTATGAGAGCACGGGACCCTGCTACAAGACATCTTTGGACCACAAATTGGGCCCATAGGTTAGGTAAGGTTAGAGTGGCTGTCTGGCCACAGAATCTTGCCGCAAGGCTCTCTTAGGCCACAAATTGGGCCCATTGCGATACCACAAAGGTAAAGAAGTGATGTCAAGTGATTCAAAATTCAGATAAAGCCAGTTTGATTCGTGGATGAATCTCAGCATGTCGCTTTTATGATGAAGTTCCGGCGAAATACGTGATCGATGCGGTAGTTTTAGGCCGACAGCGAAGAGGGAGGCTGTGTCTCCGGTAGAAGGACCAAGTTGAGGAGGCCCTATCATCTCTTGGTGTGACCAATTGGAGAAAGCGTGTGCAAAGCAGAGTAAGTAGAGTAAGTGTTATGGCCAGTTAAGTGAGTAAGTAAGAAATGTCCCTTTTATTGGCTGTTCTTAGGTCATCCAAGTTGTCAATGAATGGTGAGCCTAGAACTTTTCATCTCCGAGTAGAGAGCGCCGTCCAGTGGCAGATGAGATGACTTAAAGTCTCCTCTTTTTCTACATTTAGACAACTACACTTCTACATTTAGTAAGAGATGGACAAACAAAAGAAAAGATTATCTCTTCAATTGATTGAAGAAAAGAGAGAGTCATGGATTAACAAATCGATTCTTTAGATGGATATTGAATTTATATAAATTTGTATACGTTATTCTTAACATTGTTCACTCAGTCTAAATGCTGCCAACAAAAAAAATATTTGCGATTTTTTCTTATTCGATAGTTTCTTTGCTTTTCCTAAAAGGTGGCAACACTGTATGTTGGCGATTTCGTACAATACGCATTTCTAGCATTCTGCATATTATTGTGTTATTGTTGTTGTTGTTTATTTTGGTTGTTTTATTGCTTGTTCATTGGACAATGAACGGTGAATAGTGTTTGGTCGACGTTATTGTTGTTGTTGTTGTTAGAGCTGCAATAATTTGTGCAATAGTTGTTGTTGTTGTAGTTTTGCACTTATATCGGCAATGATGTCAAGGCATTTTCTAACGCCCCCGCCTGCCCCCCGAGATGTGCAGCGCCCTCAACCCCAACACACAGCGTTGCCATTGAATGCTGTGTGTCCTTACAACAACAAACTATGTAATATCACTTACACGTTGATTTGTTGTTGTTGTTGAATCTGATAACTACTAGCGGCAGCTGTTGTTTCAAATGCTATTGTTGTATTAATTGTTGTTGTTGTTGTTGTCGGCTATTACTGTGATTGAAATGAACACTGTTCGGTCGGCGCTGCGCTGTTGTGATTTGCTTTGCTATGCTTTTTGTTGTATTGATTTTTCCACAAAACTCACTGCGAGCTGCGAAACACGCAGCTTTGCGGCTATTTCGAGTCACTTGTCACTTAAGCGAATTGTTGTTGTTGTTGGGAATCTGCAATAGTTTCGTTGTGTGGCGGCGATTAGAAGAAACGCGAAAAGAATAAAACGCACAACACTTTTTCAGATGCTTTTTTTATGGAATAATTCCGATAAAATTTGCAGCTCAAATATTTTTATGCTCGTTTTGTTGATTTCAATCGTCAGACGTAACTTTGTAGATATTTTTTGCTTTTATTAGTTGTTGTTGTTTATCTTTAAGTGCAGATTCTCGAACCGGGCAACCAACGACGCGAAGTGGATTTTCGCTATTTTTTTGTTGCTTAAAATTTTGTTGTTATTTTTTTCGCATATATACGCTACATGCAGCCAGCTATTTATCTGTTTAAGATTTTTTTATTAATTTTCATCAAATATTTTTGCAATTTCAAATCTTATCGCCGCGTCGCCAAGCAAATGTTTTCAGCTTTTTTTTTTCTTCTTTATGTTTTGCAATTTTTCAGATCGTTGGGCGACCGCTGCTCTGGTTGCTTTTAATTAAAGTTTTTGATTTTAATTTCCTGCGCGCATATTTAGTTGTTATTGTTGTTGCTGTTGTTGTTATTGTTGTTGTTAGCGATTCATAAGATACGCAAGCAACGAAGCAGCAGCCACTTTACGCACGCTACGCCGTATTTTTGTTGTTGTTTGGGTTTGGGTGCATTGATTTCGAGTTGCAGACAACAGTTTGCGTTGGTTTTTTTTAATGCGTAAACTTTGAATACCAAAACTAAACTTTAAATACCACAACTAGTTACAAATAATTTTTACACTAAAAACAACGATTTTAATGATTTTCTTTTGACATTCCAAAAAACAAAAATCTTTCAAACTTGCAAATTTCTTCGCTTCGCTTTGTTGTTGTTAATTTCGTTTTGCGTTTTTATTTCTTACCAAAAATAACACCACAAATACCGAACTGCTTGTTTCACTTAACGAACGAATTTTATTTGATTTTCATCAACAACAAATTGCTTCGTTTGTTTACACTTTTGCTGAATTTTTACTTCTTGGCTTTATTCAAAATTTATTTTGACTCTCATCGACTGCGTACAGACGCGCTGCCGTAGCGTTATCCAACCAGCCAACTCGCTGTAGATACGAAAAACAACTGAACTCGCACTGGGTGCACCGCACGCTCTCGACACATACTGGCCGATTGAAAGTGTTCGGCGCGCTGACGAGCTGCGGATAAAACCAACGGCCGCAACCGGTTGAAAGCGAATTGAAATTGAATACGCGAGACGCTTCAGTGCTGATTGTTGCTGCTGCAGCGGGAGACAACAGGCGCGTAGTCGAAATAGAATTTGAGAGGCCCGGAAGCAAAGTTAGCTTGAAGCCGTATTTTGCTAACAAAGAGATAACTCAATGTTATCCTGACAGTGTTGCCAGACACCTGAAATGACTTCCTCATAAATCTTCAAACAAAATCTGAAATTTCCCCAAAAATCTAAAAATTTCCTCAAATTTTTTTTTATAAATTTTGTCATTGCAAACAGGAATTAAACTTCTCATAAAAAATAAAAATATATTTATTTTTAAGAAAAATAAAAATGAAAATTTATAAAAAATATACAAATTTATGAAAAAAAATCTTAAAAAAAACTGCAATTTCCCCAAAAATTGGAAAAATCTCCTAAAATTTTTTTTAAATAATTTTTGTCATTGCAAACTAAGGAATTAAACTTCTCATAAAAAATAAAAATACAGTCGTGTCTGGGTATAGTGAACACCCTATATAGTGAACACCTCGATATAGTGAACACCCAAATTTTGACATGGAGCTTCTAAATATTGAACAAAATTTTGAAAACAATTTCAAGCAAAAAATAAAAAGTATATTTTGAGCAAATAAAACGATTTTTTGAACAAAAATGTTAACCTTGGTATAGTGAACAACCTCAATACTGTGAACAGGCCTTGCAATAGTTAGTTCACTATATCCAGACACGACCGTATATTTATTTTTATAAAAAAATTAAAAAATATAAAAAATATAAAAATTTATGAAAAAATAAAAATGTAATAATTTCTTTTATTGCAAATATAAAATATATTTATTTTTATTCAGTCAGCTTCAAAAATAAAAATTTAATTAAAAAATAAAAATTTATGAAAAAATAAAAATATAAAAATGTGTATGTTTTTTATTGCAAATATAAAATATATTTATTTTTATTCATTTAACATTTAACAAAACAAATAAAAACTTCCTTCATTTATTGCATAAATTATACACTTCGAAGCATAAAATTTAATAAAAATAAATTAGACACTTTAGCTTTCAATATTCAAGGCTTCAGTGCCACTTATGATGTCAAATGTATCACCATCAAAGTCTCCTAAACTTAATAATTCTTTATCTTAAAAATTCTTCTAAAAGGCCAAGAATCTCCTAAATCTGGAAGGAAATCTCCTTATCTGGCAACACAACCTTTTTCTCTCTTTACATTGTAATAAGAGAAAACGTTATGCCAACGAAAACCTTATGACCCAAAGTCATTCAAGACCGCAGTGATAGGGCCACACAACTTCAAGATGGAAATGGCTTTGACCGTCGCCGTGTAGTCAACTACGTGATTACAATAAAAGCGGCAGCAATGTCATCACAATCACATTTTTGAGCTTTTAAACACAAATTTTGGGATGCTTGCGCACTTCGTTTATTCATTTATAAAATAATATACAACAATTTTGTTGTTGTACAATCAATTAAAAACAAATAACAATGTGTAAAAATTTTCAGAACGAGTAGATTTTAACTAATGTTTAATTTTTGTTCAAAACACACCGAGAAATTAAGGAAATTGAAATTAAAAATATTGCTTTGGTTTTGTCGCCTACGAAATACAGATTCTAGAGATTCTATGTTTGGCAACAGCAAAAACTGCAGTCGGTGGTCGTGTAGTCGTGCAGTCGTCAAAATAATCGTCCCCCAACAAACGTTCTGATTCTATATTTTGAAAGATGCAGTTGTGTCGCTGCCTTCGTCTATGAAATGAAATGTCTATTTGAAAACCAAAAAACTCTTGGTAGAGATGTTCCCATGCCTTGAAAATTGGGGCTAGAAAATTATGTTGAACACTCCCAAATTCTGAAATCATCCTTTTATCCGAGGACGTATAATTCGAATAAATATTATACATGGGTCATAAGATCTGAATAAATTTTTTGAAAGGTATTAACAACTTGCTGGAACGTATCATCCCAGTAAGTAAGGGTTAAGTTTTCATGCATTTGATACATTTCCGAGTCTATTTTTATTTTTCTGTTCATCTATAGTTTGTTTTTTAGGGGGTCTTGTAGGTTTAATGAGTATCCAGGTATACAATTTTTTTTATTTATAAACTCTGCCTGAGTTTTGGGAACAAAGCTTTTTGCTGGGATATCTTATACATTAAAGCTCGTTTTTGATAAACACCACTTCCTCAACTTAGGTCTTCAAACATGTTTGGTATACGGTTTTCGGATTTGGTCAAATCGGGTGACGCCACACGGTGTTGATTCTAGGAACTTTTTCATCAAGGAGTAACGTTCGTATGTTATTTATTATTATTTCATTAATTTCCTTATTTCAAATGCAAGTTCAAAATAATCTATAGAAATCATATAATATAATTTATATTGCGGCTCTGTATCGGTTATTTCATTTCATTAAAGTCAAAAATAAATTTTTATTTAATTAAATTAAATGAGCGAGACACAGCCACTCCTCCGATAAACCGAAAGTTTCTATAGAAATCTTAAAATTACAGGACAAGAATAAATATTTATAATGACATTTGTACTTTACTCTAATTTTGACATACCTGAGACCACAATTATAAATCGAATATGTTGTTCTGTTGCTATATATTTCCAGTGTTGCCAGATCAGGATATTTCCTTCTAGATTTAGGAGATTCTTGGCCTTTTAGAAGAATTTTTCGGAGGAAGAATTGTTTAGGAGAAAGTTTAGGAGATTTTGATGGTGATACATTTGACACCATTAGTGGCACTGAAGCCTTGAATATGTAAAGCTAAAGTGTCTAATTTAATTTAATTAAATTTTATACTAAAAAAAATGTATGCAATGAATGAAGGAAATTTACAAAAGCAAATTTCATACCGATCTCATTTACATATTATATTGTTTGTGTTAAGTTTTTGGTAAGCTGAAGCTGAATGAATAAAAAGGTTGCAATTAAAAATATTAGATATGAATTTATTCTTTTTTGAGAAGTTTAATTTTAAAGTTTATAGTTAATGTCAATCATTACAAAAAAAATTAGGAGATTTTTTAAATTTTTGGGAGGAAATTTCAGCTTTTTAAGATTTATTAGAAAGTAATTTCAGGCATCTGGCAACACAATATTTATTCTTTTTTGAGAAGTTTAATTTTAAAGTTTATAATGTTAATCATTACAAAAAAAATTAGGAGATTTTTTAAATTTTTGGGAGGAAATTTCAGCTTTCTAAGATTTATTAGAAAGTAATTTCAGGCATCTGGCAACACTATATTTATTCTTTTTTGAGAAGTTTAATTTTAATGTATATAATGTCAGAAATTAAAAAAAAATTTGGAGATTTTTTTAATTTTTGGGAGGAAATTTCAGCTTTTTAAGATTTATTGGAAAGTAATTTCAGGCATCTGGCAACACAATATTTATTCTTTTTTGAGAAGTTTAATTGTAATGTTTATAATGTCAGAAATTAAAAAAAAATTTGGAGATTTTTTTAATTTTTGGGAGGAAATTTCAGCTTTTTAAGATTTATTAGAAAGTAATTTCAGGCATCTGGCAACACTATATTTATTCTTTTTTGAGAAGTTTAATTTTAATGTTTATAATGTCAGAAATTAAAAAAAAATTTGGAGATTTTTTTAATTTTTGGGAGGAAATTTCAGCTTTTTAAGATTTATTAGAAAGTAATTTCAGGCATCTGGCAACACTATATTTATTCTTTTTTGAGAAGTTTAATTTTAATGTTTATAATGTCAGAAATTAAAAAAAAAAATTAGATTTTTTAATGTTTGGGAGGAAATTTCAGCTTTTTAGATTTATTAGAAAGAAATTTCAGGCATCTGGCAACACTATATTTATTCCTTTTTGAGAAGTTTAATTTTAAAGTTTATAATGTTAAAAATTAAAAAAAAGAAATTTGTTTAATTTTTGGGAGGAAATTTCAGCTTTTTAAGATTTATTGGAAAGTAATTTCAGGCATCTGGCAACACAATATTTATTCTTTTTTGAGAAGTTTAATTTTAATGTTTATAATGTCAGAAATTAAAAAAAAAATTAGATTTTTTTAATGTTTGGGAGGAAATTTCAGCTTTTTAAGATTTATTAGAAAGAAATTTCAGGCATCTGGCAACACAATATTTATTCTTTTTTGAGAAGTTTAATTTTAAAGTTTATAATGTCAATCATTACAAAAAAAATCAGGAGATTTTTTAAATTTTTGGGAGGAAATTTCAGCTTTCTAAGATTTATTAGAAAGTAATTTCAGGCATCTGGCAACACTATATTTATTATTTTTTGAGAAGTTTGATTTTAATGTTTATAATGTCAGAAATTAAAAAAAATATTAGGAGATGTTGTAAATTTTTGGGAGGAAATTTCAGCTTTTTAAGATTTATTAGAAAGTAATTTCAGGCATCTGGCAACACAATATTTATTCTTTTTTGAGAAGTTTAATTTTAATGTTTATAATGTCAGTAATTAAAAAAAAAATTAGATTTTTTTAATTTTTGGGAGGAAATTTCAGCTTTTTAAGATTTATTAGAAATAAATTTCAGGCATCTGGCAATACTATATTTATTCCTTTTTGAGAAGTTTAATTTTAAAGTTTATAATGTCAAAAATTAAAAAAAAGGACATTTTTTTAATTTTTGGGAGGAAATTTCAGCTTTTTAAGATTTATTAGAAATACATTTCAGGCATCTGGCAACACTGTGTAGCTCTCAGTAGCAAATTGTTTCTACTATGACCTATGACCAGTGAACGCCACTCTAATCTAACCTAAGTAGGCAACAGTGACTGCTTCGAGGGGGGCTCACCTAGGCCAAAGAGGGCCATTGTTTTATATATCCTGCCCTAACATAACCTCAATTGTCCAGCAGGTTTCGTTTTCAGGTTCACTTTTACATCTTTATTTGTAGTAATTTTTGTCTGAAAATTATAATTTTCTTATATTTCGTAGATTTAATTTCAGACATTTTAAAGAAAAAGAAATTAATTATCTGAGTGGTTCAACTATTTTTAAAAGTTGCAACAGATTACTTCCAATAATCTTGTAACAACAAAAATGTTTCCATCATTGAGTAATAAGGAATTTGTTTTAAGCAACATTAATGACGTCAAAAGTTTATGTCAGTTTTATCATAATGTGACTGACTCTCTAAGGCCTCCATTTTTATATTCATGGATCCATTGATGTCCCAATTGCACTTTTGACGTAAAAAATGACAATGACAATTATTTTTTGCAAACTTTATTAAGACTTCAGTGCAAAAACCCCACATTCCTCCAACACCCATATTCGAATTTCGACTGTTTGTGGAAATGTGCGCCGTTATCAGTCGACCGCACTGATTAATGCCAGCCGACGCATATATATAGTATGTCTGTACTTTTGTCAGCAACAGACATTTTAAGGCTAGACAAAAGCTGACTGCGATCGGGCATCTTCATGCCAGAACACGACAACGTCATGCGACAAGTTGTTGCACTTTTACCTTGGCAGCACAATGCACCAACATTGTTGCGCTCGGTTGCATTTTATGTGTCAATATTTGCATGCGACCCCCTTCTATGCGAGACTCGAGCTCCACAAATGGGTAGAAGCGAGCGAGAAGCGCTGCAAGGCGTGTCGCATGTCGACCATGACCCATTGTAGCGCTAGCCGTGTGCGACTGCTAAGTGCATTAGTGCTTCGATTTATTTTCAACTAATACACTTTTGATTTTTCGATTTTCCTTTTGACAGCAGACTTCAGTGCTTCATGTTGCCCATCTACCTGACTGACTGTCAACTGTCCGTCGCTGGCGAACTGCATTGCACTGCACAACAGCCGGTCGTGCCGTGACATTTACGCATTCAACTTTGTAGTCGACCTGGAAAATTGCATTTAAATTTCTACTAAATAATGTGATTTGTTCACATGTCAGTTGGTGCGTTTGCTGTGGTTGCATACATCACAAATAATCTCATGAAAATATTACTTGAGGGTCATACATCACTGGGGTCAGAATACTGAAATCAAGGTTGACATAAACGATAAATAAATATCTAAAAAGAAGCAATGCATATGAAAAATATTTTTGAGTATTGATGAAAATTTGCTGCACAGTGTTGTTGTAGGTTGGATTTAAATTGAGCAAAAAGCTTCGAAAAATCAGGAGAAGAAATTTTGATTTACTTTGATGCATATTATTTGTTGCACAGTGTTGTTGTATAGTGGATATGAATTGGATAGAAAGCTTCAAAAAAACAGTGGTAGGAATTTTGAATTACATTAATATAAAATATTTGTTGCACAGTGTTGTTGTATAGTGGATTTGAATTTGACAGAAAGCTTCAAAAAATCAGAAATTTGAATTACTTTGATATAAAATATTTATGGCACAGTGTTGTTGTATAGTGGATTTGAATTTGGGCAAAAAGCTTTAAAAGTTAAGTGGTAGGAATTTTGATTTACTTTGATGTATAATATTTGTTGTACAGTGTTCTTGTATAGATGATTTGAATTGGGCACTAAGTTAAAAAAAATCAGAAGAAATTTTGATTTACTTTGATGCATAATATTTGTTGCACAGTGTTCTTGTATAGTGGATATGAATTGGACAGAAAGCTTCAAAAAATCAGTGGTAGGAATTTTGATTTACTTTGATGTATAATATTTGTTGCACAGTGTTCTTGTATAGTGGATTTGAATTGGGCACAAAGCTTCCAAAAATCAGGAGAAGAAATTTTGATTTACTTTGATGCATAATATTTGTTGCACAGTGTTCTTGTATAGTGGATATGAATTGGACAGAAAGCTTCAAAAAGTCGGTAGTAGGAATTTTGAATTACTTTTATATTAAATATTTGTTGCACAGTGTTGTTGTATAGTGGATTTGAATTGGGCACAAAGCTTCAAAAAATCAGGAGAAGAAATTTTGATTTACTTTGATGTATAATATTTGTTGCACAGTGTTCTTGTATAGTGGATTTGAATTGGGCAGAAAGCTTCAAAAAATCAGTAGAACAAATTTTGATTTACTTTGATGCATAATATTTGTTGCGCAGTGTTGTTGTATAGTGGATTTGAATTGGGCAGAAAGCTTCAAAAATTAAGTGGTAGGAATTTTGATTTACTTTGATGTATAATATTTGTTGCACAGTGTTGTTGTATAGTGGATATGAATTGGACAGAAAGCTTCAAAAAGTCGTTAGTACGAATTTTGAATTACTTTTATATTAAATATTTGTTGCACAGTGTTGTTGTATAGTGGATTTGAATTTGACAGAAAGCTTCAAAAATTAAGTGGTAGGAATTTTGATTTACTTTGATGTATAATATTTGTTGCGCAGTGTTGTTGTATAGTGGATTTGAATTGGGCAGAAAGCTTCAAAAATTAAGTGGTAGGAATTTTGATTTACTTTGATGCATAATATTTGTTGCACAGTGTTCTTGTATAGTGGATATGAATTTGACAGAAAGCTTCAAAAAAATCAGTGGTAGGAATTTTGATTTACTTTGTTGCGTAATATTTGTTGCACAGTGTTCTTGTCTAGTGGATTTGAATTGGGCACAAAGCTTCAAAAAATCAGGACAAGAAATTTTGATTTACTTTGATTCATAATATTTGTTGGACAGAAAGCTTAAAAAATCAGTGGTAGGAATATTGAATTACTTTAATATAAAATATTTGTTGCAAAGTGTTGTTGTATAGTGGATTTGATTTGGCACAAAGCTTTAAAAAATCAGGAGAAGAAATTTTGATTTACTTTGGTGCATAATATTTGTTGCACAGTGTTGTTGTATAGTGGATTTTAATTTGACAGAAAGCTTCTAAAATTAAGTGGTAGGAATTTTGATTTACTTTAATGTCATTTTTCAGATTTTCTTTCCAAACTATGATTTCCTCATTATTTTCATTCTTCTTCTTCTCTCTAAAGTCACACAGAATCACAACTCAAATCATTTAAACACATTTTGACAATTATTAATTTCATGTCAATATTTGCACTGAACAGATATCATCAGTTTTCAAACATTACGACAATTGTCAGTTTCCGCATGGAACAAAATGATTGATTTCGTTTTGTAAAAATATGCCAACATACGTCGATAAGAATGGCACAAAAAAGTGATTGAGTTCAGATGGTGCCATGGGGTCGCTACAATCGGCATGAAAGCTAATTTCTTAGAGATGAAATCATCTGGTGTGACCAAATCAAAAGTTCATAAACATAGAAATACTTCATAACTTCATGTATTTTGTTGCTTGAATTATTTTTCTGTTTAAACAGGCTTCAAATATTATTAAATAACTAATTATAAACTGGTATTTCAGATTATTTGTTATCAAACTCTGACATTTCTCAACTAAGTAGATTCGTATTTGTTTCAAAATTAATTCTTTCGGTGTAGATTATGCAACGTTCGAGTTTATGAATTTATTTGCATACTTTAAAGATCATGAAACTGAATTCATTTAATGCAAAGAAAAATATAAAAATTTGTACAACAGGTCGAAGATGAAAAGGAAAACCACTCAGGGAAACCACTCTCAAATCAAAAGGTTGAGTAATGGGTGCAACTTAAGGGGGTTTCTAGTCTAGAAATTCGAAAAAAATCGATTGTTTTTTTAAATTTCATATTTTAAGAATTAGCCTTTAAGAGGATTTACGCAAATTCGAATTATTTTCGGAGTGACGCGTCGCAGTCACTCAGACTGCCCGAAGCTAATTTTTTCGTTACGGTTGACATGATATCTCAAGTTCTAATGCACCGATTTACTTGATATTTGTAACAGACATTCTTAATACTATCAAAACTTTCCCAACGTGGGGGTTTTTGTAATTTTTTTTTTAATTTTGAATTTTTAAAAAATTACCAAAGTTTAAAAAAGAAGGCAAAAAAAGAATCTTTATTTTTAGAAAGACCCCATTTTGTGCAAAATTGTTTTCTCTAATTGGCCACGTCCAGATAATTCTACATCCTTGTTTAATTAGAATTAACCTTATTTTTATATTTCAAATCACCAAAAGGATTAGAATCACAGCAACCAGGATACAATTTTTTTGAGTCCCCACTTTACCGACTTCAATTTTAGATTTTTTTTTCAACTATTCTACATTTTTATACTTTTCAAGTATCAATAAAAACTGATAAAAACATGGATAGTAAAAATGATTACTGTTTTTCTTATTACGCCCGTAAAATCACCTCAAAATCGAGCCTCTAGAATGGAATACCCCCTTAACAGAATTATGTTTAGTCAATAAGAAATCATAAATCATAAATCATAAATTCACGATTCAAACGTAAAATGGAACAAGCTACTCAATAAAAGACTGATCCGAAATATTGAGTCATAGTTTCGATTTAACGAAATAACAAAACTTTTCATTTTTTTTTCATTCATAAAAAAATCGAAATTTATTTATATTGGGAGAGAGAACCCCAAACTTCAAGTAAAATAAAAAACAAATTCATATGAAAACAGTGAAACCCCATTTAAGTTGAGTACTAAACGTACTTACTTGAGTACTAAACGTAGTTAACCCATTTCGTGCCGATATTTTGAAAAAGCTTTTATTTAAAATTTTTTTTTAATAGGGGGGCGAATTAGGTGGAAAAGGCATAGAATATGAGTTTCAGCAAAATCGCTAAAGGCATTTGTTCATAATTTAATTTGTTTAACACTTGCACGCCCTCTGTGGCTCATCTGAACAGATCTAAACGTATTTTATTGTAATAAAAAATTTCAAATTTTGTCTTTCCAATCATTGTGTTTGGGGTTTAATACTTTAAAAAAAATTAAGAAAAACGTGAGTTTTTTCAATGCTCGCCCATATTTAAAAAAACCGTTTTTTTAATTTTTATAAAAACTTTTTTTTACTTAAAACTTTTTATTAGTGCATTTTACGTATCTAATGTTGTACATTAATAGAAAGGACAAATTGCAAAAATTTCTCAAAAAATTCTGAAAAAATTCATAGATGTTCTTAGACTGATTCTAAGCATTTCTGGCTAACAATTATTCTGTTAAATGCATTATTTTTACATAAAAAATGTTTACATAAAAGAATTAACAATTTGCAAAATTCCAAAAGTTGATCAAAACTTTTTCAAAAAATTCAGACGTATTCTCTGTCAAATTCTAAATACTTTTTGTTCTTGAACATTTTTCGTTATAGTGCGTCGTTTTCAAAAAAAAAATTCATGAATGATTGTGAAAAAATTTTCCGCCATTTTCATTTTTCCGCCATTTTGAGGTTGTTAAATGTATTCCCATGGGGCAACTTGGGTATTTTCTGAAAGTTCAATATGTTTGTGCACTTTTGTGCATATTTATACCCCAACCAAAAATCTATTTCGGTACGAAATATTGATTTGAAAAAAAAAACTGGTCGAAATTTTTGCATTTTTTTCCGAAAACACCGCCATATTGGATTTCCTTGTGACCAAAATGAAAATCTAATGGCGTAATCATGTAGAACGGACCCGAAAACATATAGATTGACTATTTTCACTATCCGTAACGCCGATTTCATCGCTTGGTACAATCGCAAAGTTGTACAAAAATTGTAGACGTTTTGAGCGCTAATGGGTTAAAATCACGTGCCAATATAAGCTTGAGGTAAGTTTTTTTGGTATTTCCACCGGGCTGCTGTCGTGTCGATTGTATAAGTCACAAGGTGAGCCCACAATCTGATTCTAAAGTTAATTACAGTTGTCATATGCTGTTCTTATCTATCCATCTATAAACAAATATATATAAATGACTGATCAAAATGACTTAAAAACATATTAAAAATCTCAATTCTAAAAGTCACTTTACTATTTCATTCGCAAAATTACCTTCAACTCATGAAAATACCACACGTGCCCACAGCCGACTGTGGCCGAACGTTGCCTAATGAACTTCATATGATGTACTCGTATGTTTCGACAACGTGCTTTAATTGATTGAGAGTCTCAAAAGTCTACCTATTTCATGCCACATGCTCTGCGTGACAAATTCATCACATGCGGCGACCACAAAGTCATCGCCTTCCATTCTTTATTTTGACGCTATTTTTGTCTAATGCCACCGCAAGGTGCTTCACATTACACATGTTGTTCTTATGTTGTTGGTTTGTGTTGTTGTTGTTGCACATGATTATGCGTTCTCCCATCAGCGGCACTTGACAATGTGGCATGCAGCATTTTAGGAAAAAAAAAGTGCGCCTCCACGCAAGCAAATCAACGCAATTCCTGAGCACTTCCACGGCCAGTAAAACGTCAGACAGCGTGTGGGCAAAGTGTGAACTTACACACATGCGAGAATTTTACAAACATAGTAAAGAGTGCAATGGCACTCGAGTGCATTGTGTGGCTGCTGCGAGCTGGTGGTCGGTCGGCGCTGACAGCAAACGGAACACACGCTGCGTTAGACAGCAAGGCAAGTGTGAGCTGATGTAGTGAGCGCCGCTTTGGATTGTGTTGTTGGCTGAGTTGACCATTACGGCGGCATTGACGAAGAATGAAAACTTTGCTTGTGGAAATTTCAGCGTTGAGATGAATGATTTGCTGCATGAAATGAGGCTGGTTTCAGGGAAGCATTGCCAACAATGGCTAAAAGAAAATAGTATAGGAATTAAGCCATTGCCGGTAAATTTAAAGTATTGCAATTTATTTTAAAAAATTTTTACTTAATTAATTAATTATAACTTATTTCATAAATTAAAAATTTAAAAATTTTGTTCAAATAATAATAAGAATTTCCTCAAAGAAAAATTTAAGCTGGCAATGCCGCCAGGAAAGTGCAGTTCAGTGAGATTGGTGCACTTGCTACTGTTAACACCGCTCAGCAACGAGAAGTAATCATGGCCAAAGTGCTCACTAGAGGTCACTGCGGACACCGCTAGGGAAAAACGTATTCAATACACAAACCAGCTGGAAGTTAACATGACTCAAAGTAGAGAAATAAGCTTTACACAATCTCAAAAAAATATTCACACCCCTTGAAAAGATCAGATTGGTAAGTATAAAAATAGAAAATAATTTATTGAATAAATGAAAAAAAATTAGATTAGTAGGTATACAAATTTAAAATGAAAAAATTTAAATAATTAATAGAAAATAAATTTATGAATGAATGAAAAATTAAATTAACTAATAAAAATTAAATTAGTATAAAAATTTAAAATTAAAAAATTTAATTAATTATATAGAATTTGTATAAAAATATGGAACGAATTAATAAATAAATAAAAAAATAAATTAACTAATAAAAATTAGATTAGTATACAAATTTAAAAATAAAAAATTTAATTAATTATATAGAATTAACACAAAAATACACAATTAATTAAAAATTCAAAGATAATAATTAATAATTAAGTAAGTATAAACATATAAAACTAATAATAAAATTAAAAAAAATAATAAATTGTTAAGTATTAAATGACACCGACTCATAAAAACATAAAATTAATTAACAATTAAATTAATCAGAATTAGGTGATGTAAAAATATAAAAATAATAATTAGATTAGGAAAATTAAAATACAAAATTAGTTACAATAAGGAAAGAAATATAAAATATATCCAAAACTTATAGAAATTAATTTAATTATTATTTTATTATTTAATTTTTTATTATTTTATTTTTATTGTTTTTTATTATTTAATTATTATTATAGTCAAAAATAAAACAATCAACTACAATTAATATATAAAATAAAAAATTAATAAAAAACTCAAATACAACATTCAATTTATTAATTATTTATTCTATATAAAAATATAAAATTAATTAAAAATTATAGTAAAAAATTATATAATTAATTACAATAAGTGTACAGACATTAAAATAATTACAAAATCAAATAAAAAACAAATTAAACAAACAAATACATATTAAATTAAGTAAAATATACCAGTAACTAAGAATTAAAATACAAAATTAATTAATTACTTACAACTAATATATAAATATAAAATGTATTAAACATTCAAATAAAAATTAGTTTAATTAATTACAGTTCGTATAACAATATAAATTAAATAATAGTTTGAGTCAAAAATGAAACAATGAACTCCAATTAATATAAAATTTAAAAATGTATAAAAAACTCAAACACAAAAATTAACTAACAAATTCAGTATAAAAAATAAAATTTATTAGAAATTCAAGTAAAAAATTATATAATTAATTACAATTAGTATAAAAATATAAAAGAAATTAAATCTTAAAATTAAAGAACAAATTAAATTATTTCAATTAGTATAAAACTGTAAAAACTATTAAAAATTCAATTAAAAAATTAATTTTAGTAATAACCATTAGTATAAAAACATAAAATAAATTAAAAATTCAAATAAAAAGAATATAAAAAATAATTAATTACAATTGCTATGAAAACATAAAATAAATTAAAAATTCAAATTAAAAGCAATTAAATAATTTCAAAGTATAAAATTTACTACCAATTCAAATTAAAAAATGCATTTTGTTAATTACAAAAAAATGTAAAAATATAGAATTAATTAAAAAAATTTAAATAAACAATTTATTTTAAAAACTGAAATAAACAATTTATTTTATTAATTACAATTATTATATAATAGAAATATACAACTAATAAAAAATTCAAATAAAAGAAATAATAAAATAATTACAATCAGTAAAAAATTTAAAATTCATAAAAGTTCAAATAAAAAATTAAATGAATTAGTAATAATTATTAAAAAAAGATAATAAATTATATAAAAGGTTAGTATAAAAACAAAAACAAAAAATACCAATTAAATTAGAAAATTAAATTAGTCATAATAAGGTTAGGTTAAAAATAAAAAATTGATTAAAAATTAAAATACAAAATTTAATAAATTAAAAACAATAAATTAAAAACAAAACAGGTTAGCATAAAAGTGTAAAACTAATCAATAACTTATAAAAAAAAATATTAAAATCAATGTTCATGATTTTAGAGCTTTTAAGAAATACATACAATAAAAAATTGCATCTTACACAGTCAAACAACTTTCATGATATTCAAAGAATATTTTTTCAGTGGTTCATCTTTTAGCAGAAAACACCAAAACGAGCTGAGAGCTTCAAAATAATTGAAATTGTTTACAATAAAAAACACAAATATTGGTTTATGCCACAAGTATGGAAAATTGGAAATGAAAATTGGTTAACAGTTGAACCGTTTGAAGGAAGCCATCGTCCAGAAGTGGCCAGCTTTGACCAGTAGGAGAGGAATTGTGTTCCATCAGAACAACGTCAGGCCACACCAGTGTTGCCAGATCAGGAGATTTCCTCCTAGATTTAGGAAATTCTTGGCCTCTTAGGAGAATTTTTGGAAGGAAGAATTGTTTGGGAGATAGTTTAAGAGATTCTGATGGTGATACATTTGACATCATTAGTGGCACTGAAGCCTTGAATATTGAAAGCTAAAGTGTCTAATTTATTTTAATTTAATTTAATTAAATTGTATGCTTCAAAGTGTATAATTTATGCAATGAATGAAGAAAGTTTACTGAAGCGAATTTCATACCGATCTAATTTTTTCTATAAAAAGGCTGTAAAAAAAGAACGAATCTATTTTTCTTTTTTTTATGAGAAGTTTAATTTCTTAGTTTAAAATGACAAATAATATTAAAACAAAATTGGGATCAAATTTCAGCTGTTTTTAAGTTTTAGGAGAAAGTCATTTCAGGTCTCTGGCAACACTGGTCCACACACATCGATAGTGACTTGCCAGAAGCTCCAGAAAAGCTGGTTGAGTTTTTCTTATGCATCCACCTTAGAGTTCGGACCTGGTACCAGCTAATTTCACCACCTATTCCGGTCTATGGCGAATAATTTCACTGGCAAAAAATTTACCTCAAAATAAATAAAAACGACAACAAATTAAAACGAAAAATTAAACACACATTGGACTTTGTTTTATTATCAATTAATTTTTGTTTAAATTTATTTAAATCACTTATATATTAATTATGTTCTTGTTGTTGTTGCTGTTTGTCCGTCTGTCTGCGTATTTTTGTGGTCTCTATACAACTAAATTAAGTATAATTAGTTACTTTTTTGATATAAGCTTAGCATACATGGTTTTTATATTTATTCATCTAAATAACAATAATTTTTTTTGTCAACTTCAGAAATTAATATACAAATGTGTATAAAAATAATATAAAAATGAGTAATCGAGGGTCACAAATCAATGGGACATAATTTTTAATACATTTTATTTTTTATGTTTATTTTATTTTAGTTTTTGTTTTTTAATAACTTTTGTCTGGTTTAAATGTTTTGGCGGTTTAATTTTTTATGATTATTATTGTTGTATTTTTTGTTTCTGCATAGATCAACTGTTTTGTTTTCTTGTTTGTTGTTGTGTTTTGTTCATATTTTGTTTATTGAATGTTTATGTTTTATAATTTGTATTTATTGTTGTTGTTGTTGTTAGGTATAAAATTCTACACAATAACTCGTATTCGTATTTTGTGTTTATTTGTTTTTTGTTGTATTTTGTTACCCTGTTTGCATTACTAAGTTATTTTCTTTTTATTTGTTACTCATAAATCGGTTGTTTTCACCTGTTGTTTTGTTGTTGTCTGTTTATTTTTTTTTAATTTTCCCCATAACGGTTAATACTAAATGTGTATTGTGTTGAGCCTATTTAGCAACATTAGCCTCTAAAAAATCGTTAATTTTCTATTTTCTAATGAACCTGTCTTCCTGTTGTTGTTTTGTTTTTGTTCTTTGGGGATTTTAAATTCTCTCGCAATTTGTTTAGATTTCTTAAATTTTGCTTCTTTAAATATTTTTTTGTTTCATTTGAATGTTTTGTACATTTGGGATTTATTTTGAGCGTATACAAAAAATTACATAATACAGAGTTGCCACATATTTATATTCGTTTCGTTTCGTTTCGCTTCTTGTCAATGTAATGTGAGGTTATGTAATGTAATGTGTGCTTACTTACATAATACAGGATTGCATGATTATGTTGAAGCGTTTATACATCATTGAGCTATAAATAAAGTTCAATATTTGGAAATTTGAAAGAAAATGCAGAACTCGAGTCGTTTTGCTTGCGTACCTTCGGGCGTATTGGAGTACATGTGTGCAAATACAAATGAAATGCGATGTTTGAAAGACAACAAACACAAACAAAATCAAGCATTTGAGGGTTAAGGGGCCCGAACACTGTAAACTGCGATTTTTCATATGTTTTTTATTTTATTTATTAAAAAAAAACGGACGTTCCGATTTACATGAAACTTTACACATATGTTAATAAATGTTTAGATTATCGAAAACAATTTTTTTTTTTTTTTTGGTTGCCCCTTTCAAAACTTAAAACGCGATTATCTCGAAACCATGTTTTTTGACCGCGTTGACAGCATAACTGAAAAAGTTTTTATCCGATCGACCTGATTCAAATTGCATTCTATTCGGGAATAGTGTCGCTTCTGCTCGACGTAGCCGTTTTTCGATATATGCCAAACTTTTTTTTTTATAAATAATTTAGTGCAAAATTTTACGCGAAAAAAACAACTTTTTCTTCAAACAGCCGCCATTTTTTTTCTAATCAATATTTTTAAAATCCCCTACGTCAAACAGTAGCCAGTAATGTATATTTCAAGAATCTTTTTTGTTTTTTGCTCTAGGAGGCTCCGTTATGCTGATTTGCTGTCAACGCGACAAGGGTCATTTTAAAAAGACGACATTTTGGATCAGCTACAGAATACAAACATGGCCGCCAAAAAAAAAAAAAAAATTGTTTTCGATAATCTAAACATTTATTAATATATGTGTAAAGTTTCATGTAAATCGGAACGTCCGTTTTTTTTTAATAAATAAAATAAAAAACATATGAAAAATCGCAGTTTACAGTGTTCGGGCCCCTTAAGCATGCAGCTTAATTAGCAATTAGTAAATTAAAAATTTGAATATAAACAATAAATTAATAACTGTCCGAGTATTTTCATGTTTTACTACGGTTTTACTAGGTTTTTAAAATTTATTGTAATTGTTCGTTAAAACATGTTTTGTGAGAAAAAACTTGTCGTGTCAAATTTGTTTATTTTTATTTTATTAAAATTAAATTGTCGATTGACTAATTAATGCGAGTATTAAGTCCCAGTATTTATTTGAAAAAAAAATGTTCATACAGTTTTTGTTACATACAAAACATTTGCAAAAATTATAAAAAATTTAAAATTAGCTTAAAAAGAAACAAAATTTAAAAAATTTAATAGAACTAAGTATATATGAAAAATTAAAATATTTAAAAAAAATTAAATAAAAAGTTATTACAACAAATTAAAAAAAACACAAAAAGAAAATATTATTAATTTTAATTCAAACAATTTCATTAAATAAAAAATTTAACAGGTATGCGAAAATTTAATATAGAAGTTTAAACTAAAAAAAAAGAACAATTAAAATTTTTAATGTATACAAATTTAATTAAACTATACAAAAAATTAATAGTAAAAAATACTTATAAGCTGTTTATAAAACTGTTGTGTAAATTTAATTTAATTAAATTATAAAAGATTATTTCACATATAGATGTAAAAAATAGTAAAAAACACATTTTTAAATTTAAAACTAAACAACTTTATTTGTTGTCTGTAAAATAAAATAAAATAAAAGAAAAAAAAATAAAATAAAATAAAATAAAATAAAATAAAATAAAATAAAATAAAATAGAACAAAATTAAATTAAATTAAATTAAAAAAATAAAATAAAATAAAATAAAATAATAATAAAATAAAATAGAACAAAATTAAATTAAATTAAATTAAAAAAATAAAATAAAATAAAATAATAATAAAATAAAATAAAATAAAATAAAATAAAATAAAATAAAATAAAATAAAATAAAATCAAATAAAATCAAATCAAATCAAATCAAATCAAATCAAATTGAAAAAAATAAAATTTAATAAATAAAATAGTATTAAAAAAATAAAAATAAAATAAAATAAAATAAAATACAAAAAACTAAATAAAAAACTTACAAACAAATTGGCAAGTTTAAATTAACAAAAATAAATAAAATGAAATAAAATAAAATAAAATATAATAAAATATAATAAAATATAATAAAATAAAATAAAATAAAATAAAATAAAATAGAATATAATAGAAAAGAAAAAAATAAAACACAAAAACGAAGCAAACAAACAACTTGACAAGTTTAAATTAATTTAAAAATAATTAAATAATAAAATAAAACTAAAGAAATTGTAAAAATAAAAAAAAGAAGTTCAAATTTATACAATTTTAATTAAAGTAAACCATTTAATTAAACTTAATTACAGAAAATTAAAATATAAAATACAAAATAAACAAATTTACAAATTTAATAAAATTAGACAAGTTTATAGAACAAATTTAATTATAGAAAACAATTAAAAAATATTGACAAAAACGTGGAAAACTTTGAAAAAAAATTCACCAAAAATAAGCAAAATCATAAGTTATTTTGTACAAATGATATTTTTAATTTTAATAAGACCGTTCAAGTTAAATAGAAATTAATTAAGCCATACAAAAATAAATATATTTTATTAAAATAAATACTATGACAAATATAACTAGATTAATTTAAGTAAACCATTTAATTAAACTTAATGACAGAAAATAAATTAATTAAACTTTATTACAGAAAATTAAATTAAAAATATCAAATAAATAAATTTACAAATTTAATAACATTAGACAAGTTTATAGAACAAATTTAACTATAAAAAAAAAATTAAAAAATAGTGACGAAAAAATTAAAAAAATGTGGAAAAAATCTCATCAAAAATAAGCAAAATCAAAAGATATTTTGTAGAAATAATATTTTTAATTTTGATAAAACCGTTCAAGTTAAATAAAAATTAATTAAGCCACACAGAAATAAATACATTTTATTAAAAGAAATACAATAACAAATATAAATATTATGAACACTTTTGTAGGAAAAATTTTTATGTTTCTTAAAATATAAATATTATAAAAATTTGTGTAAGACACACGAATCAAAAGTTAAAACTTCAATAATCTGAAAAGTTTTGTGGGTAACACCAATTCAAAAAATTCATTTTCAATCCAAAGAAAAACCATTAATTTCTTTATGGTGTTCAAATATCTAATAAAATATTTTCAAATACAAAAGTTAAAACTTTAATACTCTGAAAAGTTTTTTGAGTAACACCAAAACAAAAAATCATTTTCAATCCAAAGAAAAATCATTAATTTCTTTATGGTGTTCAAAAATATAATAAAATATTTTCAAATACAAATGTTAAAACTTTAATACTCTGAAAAGTTTTGTGAGTAACACCAAAACAAAAAATTATTTTCAATCCAAAGAAAACCCATTAATTTCTTTATGGTGTTCAAAAAACCTAAAACCGACATTTTTTTCAACCCAAATCAAATCAAAAACACAAGTTTCAAGTTTCTTTTTAATATTGAAATGTATAACTTTTATTAAAATTTGACAACTATGTAAAATGAAGTGCAAAGTCTGTGTAAAATTTATCAACTAAAAGTCAAAATTTCTTTAAATAAAATATCAAAATTTTGATTTTACACTAATTGAGTATATTTGCGCCTTTAATATTAATAATTTACATAAAAAATCAAATAGACAACAAAATAAAAATATTTTCTTACACTTATAGCGACATTCTGGTGCTAATTCTCATGCTTTGATTTACTTATAATAATAATGTGTATTTTGTTGTTGTTGTTTTTTGTAGTTTTCATTAATGTTGTTTTAAAAATTTTGGTACAGTCATAAAACTACGAAATATCTTTCATTAGAATCTGAATATTTCATAATTTTTTATCAGCTACATTGCAACGTGTACGTTGCTAAACGATTTACTGCTTAATTATTTACTTTTATCATTTCATAGTTGTTGCTATTCGATATATATAAATTAGAGTCAAGTGTAGCTAGAACTTGGCTTCGGTATTTACACGCATTCCCATCTCGAAACTATTTTGATTATTGGGTCAGTTTTATGTCGAAATTATTGTTAAGTCAAAAATCATATTTTACACGTTCGATGGGGCTTTAGAAGCCCCGCGATTCTGTGCAGATTCAACCGTTAATCGGCCAATGTTTTGGGGGAATTCGATTTCGCTCCAATTGGGCACAACTAAAATAGGAACTAAAAGCACCAAAAACAATAAATCATACAAGCATTCTGCCGTCTCACACGTCTAAATCATACATGTACATATATAAATAATCGTTGTTGTTGTTGTTGTTTTTGTTTTGTGTGTTAAAATTACATAGTTTAATGCTTAAGTGTTAAATAAACTCAACGGTGGCATCGGCCACACATTGGAGGAGAGAAAAATATTGCATTACATTTCACATCGATTCACAGTTACAATCATTTCAATTAACTTTAATTAATTTGCGCTAATTTTGCTGAGCGTTTTGCTGCAAGAACTCAACTTAGATTACGGTACAATTAAGCTAGGTGCGTATGACGGCGGGCGGCAGGGGCAGCGCAAGCGTCGGCGGCGCCATTTGCAGCGGCAGGAAGGAGCTGTGGTCCATGGCGTGCATGCTGCCCGGACCCATTCCGACGAGGCTGCCCGGCTCAGCGCCGCCGCCGCCGCCGCCGCCGCCACCGCCACCGCTGTCGCCGCCGCTGTCGCAGCGATTGGCCGGATCGTAGCTGCGGCGCTGTCGCTGTCGCAGCCGCTTCAGCTTGCGGCGCGTCATGTACAGGTTTTGATTGAACTCCCGAAAGGGATTCGAGCTGCGGCAGTTGCCAGCACTGCCGTTGCCATTGCCATTGCCACTGCTGTGACCGTGACCGAGGCGGCTGCCGTCGCCAATTGTGCCGCCAATGCCGCTCATAGCCTCTTCCACTTCGTACGCTTCGTTCGGCGGGAAAAACATGGGGTTGGCGGCCCAATCCCGCCAGAAATTTCAATCCTGCACACTGCCGTTCGGCTGCGTCGTGCTGCTCGCTGCCGACACCGGACACGCGGCGAGCAGCTCGGCGCCGCGTCGCTGCTCGTCGCGACTCAGCGCCAACGGCTGCACGCCGCCGGACAGTGCGCTCGCTGCGAACTCGTCGTCCAGCGACGACGACTGCTTCGATCGATCCGACTTGCAGTCCTCGTCCAGGCCGAGATGATGCATATGCGGACCGCTGCCGGGCGGCTGATGTCGCTCGGCGGGCGGCAGCAGATTCAACATGCCCAACGGCAGACCGGGAAAGCCGCCCGGAAAGTCCGGATAGAAGCCGCCCGGAAAGGGATTGAACAGCGAATTGTGGCCGCCGAGCAGGTCTGGCTCGGAGCTGGCGCTGCGCGGACCACCGCCCGGTCCAGTGGGCATGCCCAGGTCCATGTCTGCTCCACTACCGGGAGCATTGCCACTGCCACCGGCACCGCCGCCGCCGCCGCCGCTGCTGTTGTTGCCTTTCTCCTTGCGCGAGTCGCGTGAGTCACGTGACTCGTTATTGCCAGCCGAACCGCTGCCATTGCCGCCGGCGCCACTGCCGCTGCCATTGTTGCCACCGCTGCCGCTCTTGTTCGCGCTCGACGAGCCGCCGCCACTGATGCCCATCTGCAGCAGCTCGAGCGGCGGCCCGCTAATGCAGTCCTTGCGCAGCTGCTCGAGCTTCAGGCTTTTGCCGTACTTGCCGCGCACGTACATCAGCAGCGAGTTGTACGGAATGCCGAAGATGCGCGACGCCTGCGATGTGGTCATCTTCTTGTTCCAGACGTGCTGCAGCGCCTCGGTCAGTTCGGCGTTCGTCCACGAGCGTGGCGGACCGCCGCGCGGCGCCGAGTGTTGGCCTTTGGGTCGCGGCACTGCAAAAGAGAGAGAGAGAGACAAACAATTTAGCACATTTGATGTAGTCATGTGTTTTTCAATTTATACAACAACAACAAATAGCACACATGCCACAAGGCCACTCAAGTGCAGCTCCCAACCGCACACAGCGAAACTTTATCGCCAGCCAACGATCGGTTAATGTTTTAATTGTGTGCTCACCGTGTTGCACCTATGCCACTCCCCTTTCCCCCCATACACCGTCGAACGCTTTGTCATTGTTTGCTGCAAGCGCTCACAGCGCTTATCCACACCCAGAACTGAACTGTGCTGAGCTGAGCTGAGCTGAGCTGAGTGCAGCTGCACTGCACTGAGCCGAATCGAGCTGTGCAAGTGCAACGCTTTCCCATACGCCCACAATGGGTGGGTGTGTGCAACGCCACTCCACTCAAGCGTTCAGCACGTCTGCAAATTTACGATCGCCGCGGTGGTTCCTGCCACATGCAAATGCGACCAACAATTTCGCTATCTGACGCAAACATCTGCAGCGCCACAGGTTGCATGTGCGGCTCGTGTGCGCTGTGTGTGTGTGTGTGTGTGTGGGTGGGTGTGTGTGTGTCATGTATTGCAGATACGCAGACTTTTCTACGTAATTATATATATTTCATTAAAAAAAAATTACCAAAAGTACCAAATTGATGACGTGCGAATGTACGAAAGCAGAGATGAAAGTTAGAGAAAATTAAGTTGGATTGTTGGAAATTTATAAAAATTTAAGTCATGAAGCATAATTTCCATAGACCATAGAAAATGGGTCAAGATATGAATCTAGTTCTCCCTGACTTTGTTTTTTTATATCATCGATTTTACTTACTAATAACACGAGCGATCAAATAAATGAACGGTTCACCAAATAAAATAAACACACAAAATAAAAATATTCACCAAAGACAGATTTCAATATACATTTATAAAAAATTTTTCCTTAAGTATTGTAAATTTATTTCTCGGTTATTTAAGACGAAAATATCTGAGTAGTTCAGAGCAGAACTTTCGTGAACCCTGGTCCCAAAATTGAGTTATGTCATTCAAGGCTTCAGATTCCAGTCGAAAGTTGGGTAACCTCAACACACCATGACAGGTGGAACGACATGAACGACTGTAATGACTCAGAAGAGGCTGTAGGCTGTGTTCAGAATATGTTTCAGAATGAGTTTCCAATGCTGGCTCTCAAGAAAGGATGAGCATTCTGACTTCTGATGAGAAGAAAGGTAAGGATTTGTCCATAAAAAGTAAGGATTTATGAATCATTAATCACACAAATCTATTGGAAAAAACTTGTAACAAAGTCTTTAGAAGGAGAGCCGATGATTCCGGTACTTAGACTCGAGGTCGGCCTCGACAGTCCAGCGGGTAGCGCGCTGACTTCTCATACCGAGGCCCTCGGTTCGATTCCTAGCTCGGGTTGGTGAAACGCTTGTCTACTTCTATCGGTATTCAAATGAAGCAGATGAATCTTTGAATATTTTTCAACATTTTTGTTGCACTAATAAATATGTATGTAAAATAATTATACACTGGAGAGCAAAATTATAGACACACCAAAATTTTGAGCGATTAAGAAAATTTAGAAAAATCGAATGATGCAGAGGGAAAGAGCTTTAAAAACTCAAAATTTTTGGGTGGTGCACCTTGAAAATTTTATTAAAAAAAACAAAACTTGATAAAGTAAAAAACATAATTTTAAAGAGTTTTAGCAGTGAATGGGTCCAACTTTCTTCCGGATAAGGTAAAAAATAAATTCGATTGTAGAGAGTTTGTAAAACTTAAATGCAAAAAATTGAATCCCAAGTTTCAATAATCGTCGTTTCTTGATGGCGTCACACTGTTGTTGTTGGTCCACGCACAATTGTTGGTCATAATTCGAAGGAAGCTTTCTATGGACATTTGATTTAGACAACAAACTGACCAAGTGTAGAACAAGAATATCCTAAAGCCAAGTATTGCGTCGTTGTTGTCACAAAGCGAGTCATTATTTTATTAATAAATTAAAAAAGCCCCGCGGCTTTGCATGCAAGTTTTAAGTCAATTGGTCCAATAAATCAAGTTTCTCTTAACTCTTTGTTGACCTCGTTAAATTTGTATTAAAAAATACTTGTCTAATTATTTCTCATTTAAAGTGCTTTCACCATATTTTAAGTCGAAATCTTAAATCATCTCCCAAACAAATTCTTAACCCATCGTTGACCCTATCAGATTTTGACTTTTAAAAAAATTAAAAACACTTGTCGGTTTATTTATCATTTGGAGCACTTTCACCAAGTTTGAAATCAAAAAACCCATTATATCATATTTCTCCATACACATTTTAACCCATCGTTGACCAGTCAAATTTTGATTTAAAAAAAATTTAAAGCATGTATCGAATTATTTTCGATTTCCGGTGTTTTCACCAATTTTAAAGTTAAATGCAGTTTTTTCACAGTTATTCTAAAGAAACTCTTAACCCGTCATTGATCAAGTCACATTTCGATTTTTAAAAAAGTGAAAAACTCGCATCGAATTATTTCACATTTGAAGTGCTTTTACCAAGTTTGAAGTCAAAAGGCCCAAAAAATCTGGGTTCTCCATACAAACTGTGAACCCATTGTTGACCTCGTTAGATTTTGATTTTCGAAAAATTAAAAATACGTGTTGAATTATTTCTCACTAGGAGTACTTTCACCAAGTTTGAAGTAAAAAACTCACTAAATCATGTTTCTCCATACAAACTTTAACTCATCGTTGGCTTGCCAGATTTCAATTTAAAATTAATTTAATAATTAATTTAAATAATATAATTAAAAACATGTATCTATTTATTGTCGATTTCAAGTATTTTCACCAAGTTTGACCCCATTAGATTTTGATTTAAAAAATAATTAAAAATGCTTGTCGAATTATTTCTTAGTACTTTCACTAAGTTTGAAGTCAAAAAACATACTAAATCATGTTTCTCCATACAAAGTTTTAACCCATTGTTGGCCCGTTAGATTTAGATTTCGAAAAAGTGAAAAACACGTATCGAATTATTTCACATTTGAAGTACTTTCACCAAGTTTGAAGTCAAAAGGCCGAAACATCGTGTTTCTTCATACAAACTTTTAACCCTTGGTTCACCCAGTTAGATTTCGATTTAAAAAAAATGACAAACTCGTGTCTAATTATTTTTTATTTCAAGTGTTTCCACCAATTTTGAAGTAAATTGGTTAATGTTTTTTCGTAGACTTTCCGTGCACGAACCTTAACTCATTGCAGACCCCCATTTTTAAATTTAAAATTTAAAAAATTAAAAAAAAACTTGTTAAATTATTTTTGATTTGGAGTATTTTCATCAAGTTTTAAATCCCGTTTCTTCATGTAACACTTTAACCCATTTTTTGACCATTTAGACCCCGAATTTAAAAAAATCCCATCTTAATGAAGGTTAATTTTTTCAAATCTACCTACAGTTCAAATTTCATGTGACTTCAGTGGTTTAAAATTCTCAATTAGCGCTTTCAAAAATATAAAAAAAACAGTTGAAAGACTCAGCATTGTTTTCTACTTTGATTGTCTCGAATTGGATGGCACTGTGCACTGAGCACTGTGACTGTTTTCTATTTATTTTTTTTTACTACATTTCTATAAAGTTCACTTGCTTCGAACCCCTTCACTTCTTGCTAAAGCAAATCTAGAGCATAACTTATGCAATACATTGAAGAATTCAAGAATTCAATTCAGTTCCTCTTTAACACTCAGCCTCACTCATTTAACTGTAGGAACAACAACAACAAAAACAACAACACAGCCAGCATCAGCAACAATAGCAACGATCATATTTAAACTATTTACTGCTGATAGATTTGTAGACTTGTAGACGCGTCGTGTTGTTGCACTCAATTTAGTTATAATAATTTTTCGTCATAGAGCAAAGCGCAAAACACAAAAACAACAATCACAACAATAACAAAAGCAACAACACAAAAACGCAATTCCAATAGGAGGCGGAAAAAAGCGAGCAAGCGACCAATGTCGCTGGCATTCGACCACAACGAATTGCATTCGAAATCGATACAGGATTTTCGATTTGAAATTTCCGAATTTGTTGCAAATCGCAAATCACGTTTAAAATGTGAACAAATCAGAGCCAATCACACACCCACACTGTGTGGCGTGCGCAGCCACTGCCCTCCACCCCTCGCGCCACCCAATACCCTCACAAACCTACTCTTAGTCACACAGTAACAACAACAACAACAAGGACAACAGCAGCAAAGTCGACACACTGTGCTTCTGCAGCGCCCCGGCAGCGCCTCAGCACCCCAGTGCGCAGTTGGCCCACTGCTACGACTCGTCGAAATAGCAAAAGATTCTTATCACTTGGCAAATATCGTGGTATATGGTGGTTCTCTATATTTTTTCTCGCTTATTTTGTCTTCTCAATTTTTGTTTTATTTTTTTCATTTTTTTCAACTCTGTTTTGTTTGGGTGTTTTGTGTTTGCGGTATTGTTGTAATTTCGTCGGCATGCTTACGAAAATGAAACTTCAGATCTTGCATATGCGATAAGGCCAATCGCGTTACCAATACGACTATCAACAACAACAACAACAACAACCATAACAATAAAAACAACTTGAACCAGTCATCAAATACAATAAAAACAAAGTGTGCGCTTTTGTTTTGGTATTGAAGATGGTTTTACGATGGTGTTGTGTTGTTTTTATTGTTGTGTTTAATACAAAAGCAAGAAATTGGCAAAAAAGAAGTGTAGACAGTCTGAGAAAACACACAAACAAATCAAAAATAAAAATATATAAAAAACCAAAACAAAAGCCATGGCAAAGCGTCGAGTTGGCTCGTAACATGGAACGGATTCTTTGGCCAAAGCCAAACATGTGATCACGATTTTCGTCTTTGATGAGTTGTTGATGGGAAATGAAGAAATTAAATGTGGCCTGGTATGTGGCCGACTGTGTGAGTGAACGATTGGGCGGCTGTCTGAGTGACGGACGCAAAGAAACCAACGGAATTTTGCATGCGTTTTGCTGACAGCTGCGAAGTGAACCATTTTTTTTTTTGCCTAAAAATTGTATAAGAGGTGAAAAGTGAGAGAAAATGTAGGACAAAGATGAGCGAAATTCAGAAAACTGTAGAGCATTTGGTATTTAAGGACTTGAGATGGTAGAAAATGGTACAAGAAGAAATCTAAGAGCTCGAAATCTAAGCAAAAAATTTTAGAAGGTTTGAGAAATCATCTACAGAGTTTTAAGAGTATTGAGCACTTAGAAGATTATGATGGGTAAACGTTTTTCGAAAATCGAAAATATTTTTTGTCATTATATGTTTAAAATTTTGAAGATTTTCTCCAATTCCAATTTAATATCACAACTTAATATCTCAAATCCAAGTGACTCAATTCTTGTTCAGATTATCGGACTTAAGATCAGTTATCCAAATTACATCAAACTTCAGTGTTTAAGGTCTTGAGGACCTTTTCTAAAAATTAAAATCCAATATCTGAACTCCAAGTATCTCAATTAGTGTTCAGAATATCGAATCTGAGATCTGATTCCCACCAATCTTCAGTGTTCAAGGTTTTGAGGATCTTCTCCATAAATTCCAATTCAATATCTCAACTCCAAGTGTCTCAATTCTTCTTTAGAATGTCGGACTCGAAGTCGAATATCGGAGTCCCACCAAACTTCAAACTTGTTTAATGTCTTGAGGACCTTCTCCATAAATTCCAATTCAATATCTCAACTCAAAATGGCTCAATTCTTGCTCAGAATATCAAACTCGAAGTCGGTTATCTGAGTTCCACCAAACTTCAGTGTGCAAAGTCTTGAGAACATTCTTCAAAAATTCCAATTCAATATCTCAACTCCAAGTGGCTCAATTCTTGCTCAGAATATCGAATCTGAGCTCTGATTCCCACCAAACTTCAGTGTTCAAAGCCTTGAGGATCTTCTCTAAAAATTCCAGTTCAATATCTCAACTCCAAGTGCCTAAATTTTTTTCAGAAGGTCAAACCCGAGGCCTGAGTTCCATCAAAGTCTTGAGGACCTTTTCTAAAAATTCCAATTCAATATCTCAACTCTAAGTGGCTCAATATTTACTGAGAATATCGAGCTCGAAGTCTGTTGTCTGAATTGCACCAAACTTCAGTGTTCAAAGTCTTGAGGACCTTCTCTAAAAATTAAAAATCAATATCCAAGTGCCTCAATTCTTGTTCAGATTGTCGGACTCGAAGTCGAATATCGGAGTCCCACCAACCTTCAAACTTGTTCAAAGTCTTGAGGACCTTCTCCATAAATTCCAATTCAATATCTCAGTATCAGGTGGCTCAATTCCTTTTCTGAAAATCGGACTCGAAGTCGGTCGACCTCAGTGTTCAAAGTCTTGAGAAAATTTCTAAAAATTAAAATTTAATACCTCAACTCCAAGTGTCTCAATTTGTATTCAGAATGTTGAACCCGAGCTCTGAGTCCCACCAAACTTCAGTGTTCAAGGTCTTGAGGACCTTCTCTAAATATTCTAATTCAATATCTCAACTCCAAATTAAAATTCTAAATTCTTGTTCAGAATATCGTACTCGATGTCGGTGATCTGAGTAGCACCAAACTTATACACATTTTTATCGTCTTTACTTTACATCGATTTGGCTTTTCTCTTTTTGTATTTCTTGCTGAGAGGTTTTCTAGGCACTGACACAAAGTTTGTTTTAATTTAATATTTTTCAGAATGTGGCAAAATGTTATAGAGCGTAAAAAATACTGAATTCCGAACAGTCGACTTTGAATGTGCGCCACTTGAGAACGTAAGACAATTTTTGATTTTACTCTGGTCAATACCTAACTGCAGATTTTTTCAATAAAATAAATTTTTAATTTTTTTTATTTTAAATATGTGGGAAGGTCAGAATTACTCCCGTCGCACAAAGGGATTCAAAACTTGTATATGGTGCCACACCACCAATTGGCGACAAGGCAATGAAAAGGAACTTCTGTTAGGATAGAAGTGGTTCAAAAGAGATGGAGAGTCTCATCTATAGATCGTCTGTTAGACTATGTTGATCCTGTAATGGTTCAAAAGAGAGGGAAGGTCTCATCCCGAAACGTCTGTTAGACTAATGTGATCGCTCAATGGTTCAAAAGAAAAGGATTGTCTCATCTATAGAACGTCTGTTAGACTAATGTGATCGTTCAATGGTCCAAAAGAGAGGAAAGATCTCATTCACAAAAGGTCTGTTAGACTATTGTGATCCTCCAATGGTTCAAGAGAGAAGGACTGTCTCATCTATAGAACGTCTGTTAGACTAATGTAATCCTCTAATGGTTCAAAAGAGGAGAGTCTCATGTATAGAACTTCTGCCAGACTAAAGTGATCTTCTTATGGTTCAAAGAAGAAGGACTGTCTCATCTATAGAACCCCTGTTAAAACAAGATCTGTTAAAAATTTATGAATATGTTCAACATTCGGTTAAACAAAAATCATTCAATCATCAAATTTTTCCATGTTCATACATTCCATTATGAATTTTTGACACAAACAGAAGCTTTCGATATAAATAAATCTCAAATCTAGCTGTCATAACTGTCGCAATGTGTAAAAAAAAAATTTCAAAATCTTCACAATGATACCATTTGGGCGCCATATCATGACTCGAAGCATTTTGCCGTGCAGTGAAATATTTTAATCAAACTTCAAGCTGTCAAACTTTCACCCGCACTTGGCACCTTAAAAGCTTTCAAAGCAAGGCAAATGCATAAAAATGTGATACATATGTAATAAATTTGACTTGTATGGTATATAGAAACACGTAAAATCAGTAGTGGAAATATGTAGTTGGTAAGACTTCGGTTTGAGTTACAGCAGCAAAGCCAGAGCGAGAAATATACGTTCGGTATAAATGACTGGGGAGTGAATAGAGTGTGAAAATGAAAAGTGATATATAAACATTTGAGAATCATTAGGGGTATTCTCGATGTCTTGCAAAACCCTTGCACATTGCAGAAGTTGCAGATTATGCAGACTTTTGCAATCCGTGCAATGATACAAAAACAAAGTACAAGGGAAAAACGTTTTGCAATTCGTGCAATGTGTACAACAGTGATACCCATGTTTTATATGAGGGTGCAAACGTGCGTCAGCTGGTTGTCAAAAAATTCGTTCATTTTATTTCGTGTGCGCAAGCGTAAATTCTTCACACAAATTTTGTTTTATTTCCTTTTATATAAACATTTTGAATTTTTCAGCTAAAAACGAAAATTGGTTTCAATTATTACCATCTTCCAGAAGAATATTAAGGGCAGCATTTTCAATAAGAAAATTCAACATTTTTTTGTTTTCACTGGTCCGCCACGTTGTTTGCAATATTTATATTTTGGTGCGCTCTCGCAGTATTGCAAGTTAGGGTCTTGCAAGTTTGCATTTTCACAAATTTTCCAACGCTGCAAGACTGCGAGAATACCCCAAATTATTTGCAAAAATTCTTACCATTCTCATGCAGAATTTGAAATGCAGCACTTTCAATCAAGAAATCAACAATTTTTGAATTTTCGACTGTTCGCGGCATTTTTTACAATATTTGAATTTTTCGGTGTTCTCGAAGTCTGGCACTTTTCAGGGTTGCAAATATCAGTTTCTGCAAGTTTTGCAATGTTGCAAGACATCGAGAATACCCCTATTATATAGTCCAGAGATAATACTTTTCTATAAGATGAAAGGAACCCATCTCCACCGCTAAGGCCATGTTATGAGAAGACAGAAGGACCACACAGTGATGGAGTGTTGCACCTGAAGGAAGTGAACACAGGTTCAGGAAGGCCACAAGTTTCTTTAAACTCAATAACAATTAATAAGCAAAAAAATATAAGATTGAAAAACCTAATAAACCTTCATGTGACTAAATTTTTTTCTCTTGTTCACTCCTCTCGGGACCAAAGGGCCTCCACAAGACATAGCTTTGTGTTGGTTACGATAACACCGTGCGACAGCATTTTTCACACTGGGAAAAATCCATATGTGCGTGAAACTAGAGAGCAAATATAGTAATACTGCGTACTCAGTTTTTCATTTCAACATCCTTTGTCTTTTTAAAATAAAATAAATATAAAAAATACTTAACCTCATTAGAATATGGCGATATGTATACCGAATGAAAGAGGAAAGGCTCAAGAATTTAAATAAAATTGATTTTGTATCTATTTGTAAAAAAAGGATATGAAAAAAGTCCTTTGAAAATTTTAATCCTTTATATCCTTGAAAATTTATATAGAATTTTCTTTAAAAGTAAGAGTGTTAACACGTTCTACCCGGCGTGGACCACCGGTGGTCCACGGGCACTGCGCTTATCTGGCGGCGTGGACCACCGGTGGTCCACAGGCAAATTCATTTATCTGGCGTACCAAGCACTTTCTACAAAATTCGCATAATCAGCCCTGTTCCAGAATACGAATAACTAACATTCTGCTGTCTGCCAACAATAACGAAAACAATTGCGCAGTAAAAGTGGCGCTTTACGAACAATTTGTCATCTCGTGCACGCAATGCGTATAAACATCGAAAAAATGCGCCGGGTAGAACGTGTTAAAACCCAAAATCTCCTTGATCACGTGTCAAAATTTCATTTGAAGTGTTGGGGCTGCTATCTATCGTCGCTTAGGAACGACACCTCCGATGTTGTGAGATTCCGCTCGTAGCTCCATCTGCTGTGTAACCAGGATGGTTGATGACTTTGCTAATATTTGAATCTAAGATGTGAATTATAGTTCATTGAATTTGTACAACATCCAACATCCAAACAACTTTATCTCATATCTGATTGGCCACAAGTAGATTTGTAGCGCCCTGAACTGTTGCCTTTTGTCAGTCATGTAAATTGTCATATTAACGACCTGTCTATAGCACAGCTCAACATAAATGATCTTGTCAAATTGTTGATTTGACTTATCAACATTACAAATCTCTGCACACAACGCAAACTACTCCCAGCGCCCCCCTCTCTCGCGATCTCTCACTCTCACAAACTGGTTAAACTCTCGAATAACAAAAAGCAAATCGCTTATGAAGCGTGTAAGTGTTTGATTCATAAAAACCGTTCACGCCATTTCGTTTCTGTCAATCACATGACTAGACAATTCCTACGCTCATATACGCTTTTGTTTCGATTTCAGTCGATCGATCGATTTCATACCGATCGTGTTTATGGAGGAAAATGTTATTGTTATTGTTAAATCAGCAACACGTCTACATACACACACACACAAACGTTGCACATAAAAAGTGTGTGTGGAGCAGAGCGAAAACTCATTAACTCTTTGAGGTTTTGTGTGTAACATTTCTTGCTGGCTGTGATTTTTTTGTTGCTCGTCTGTAATGTCGCAAAATAATTGAAAAATCATTTGCATTACTTTATGGCAATGATGCGTTTACAACTCTACGCCGCTCATAGGGCTGGCAAAATAATGCCAGAGTGACCGTACGATATGCATAGGTGCACATGTTCAATGGGCAAATACAGGAAAACCACAAAATTGAATTTACCGCCTCACATGATACTGACTGACGTGACGTGACGTGAACTGACGCTGTGTTGGCTGTTACTATTTTTTATTGTGTTTTAGTTTTGTTTTTTTTTTCTGAAAACAATCGAAGCAAATGACATACAACGACACGTTGTTGCTATTTATCGTCTAGCAATGCAATTGCAAAGAGCTGCAAAGAAAGAGTTGCCAAGAATTCTGGATTGATCGTGGAGCGATTAGGTTGGGTTAGGTTGGCAGATGGTTGAGAGATTTTACTAGTTGTCAAAGCAGTTTTGCCAGATCAGAAGATTTCCTACTAGATTTAGGAGATTCTTGGCCTTTTAGGAGAATTTTTAGGAGAAAGAATTGTTTAGGAGAAAGTTTAGGAGATTTTGATGGTGATACATTTGACATCATTAGTGGCTTTGAAGCCTTAAATATTGAAAGCTGAAGTGTCTAATTTAATTAAAATAAATTTTATGCTTCGTTTTATGCATTTATGTATAATTTATGTAATGAATGAAGGAAGTTTACAATCCGATCTAATTTTTTATGTTTGGTTTGTGTTAAGTTGTTGTTAAGCTGAAGCTGAAGCTGAGTGAATAAAAAGGCTACAATAAAAACTAAATAAATATATTTTTATTTTTTATAAGAAGTTTAATTCCTCAGTTTATAATAACAAAAATTATTTTAAAAAATTTTAGGAGATTTTTTCAATTTTTGGCAGGAAATTTTAGTTTTTTTTTAAGGATTTGGGAGGAAGTCATTTCAGGTATCTGGCAGCACTATGTCAAAGCAGTAAATAGCATAGTGATTATGTCAATGGTATGAGAAATCCTGCTCAAAGTATTTTAAAGTTTCAATAGGGTTTCTTAAAATATGAATAACAGAACTTGAAACCATATTTTGAATCCCCAAACTCTCCGCCCCATGTGTGCGTCACTAGATATCACTTAGGTCTTGTAGCCCATTGTGTTAATTTAGCAACAGATTACTTTTAAGATTTGCTATTAACACTAGAAAGACCATTGTGGTAATTTTGGCGGTTTTTCATTTTTCAATATTTGTATTTTCTTTAGTATTTCTATCAACTTTTGCTTAAATCATATTTATTTTTTTATCGGGTTTTACAATTAGTTTTACAATTAGGGTTCTACAATAACAATTAGTCAAATCCGATGTGTACTTTTCGAGATATCAGAAGTATATAGAATAGAATAGAATATAATAAGAAGTCTTTGTAGCTATGGAAAACTTGTAGTATTTCTAATACAAAATTACGTAGTGAAAAAAAATTAACAGAGTGATATTTGAAAATTGTATATAGTAGTTAAATTAAGTAGTAGTAGTTAAATTAAGATTAAAAAAATAAATCTATATATATAAAAGAAGAAAAGAAAGTCAAAAATAATTTTTAACTATTTCGTAACGAAAAGAACTGGTGAATTTATTACATTCAATGTGAATGAATCTACGCGGGTACAAAAAAAAAAAAAACATAAATGTTAACTATTTAAGAATTTCAATTTTCTGGTATTTAAATATTGAATTTTAATCGTTTATACGAAATTATGTGCATAATGTTTAAAAAAGCTTTTGAGAAAATCTTTACATCTAATGCCTCAAATGGATCAAAAGGATAAATTCACAGTTTGTACAGTTTTAAGCCAAGAATGAAATTAATTCAGATCGCCAGCCTTAGCTTCAAGTTTATATTGCAAGTATATTTCTGATTAAATGAAATTGAAATAAAATCCAATTAAATCAATCTACTTATGAGAATCACAGATCAACGAAAATTTCTGATGTTGGATTGAACATCAATCATTTCAATACATTTGTCTTTCCGCATCAGTTAGACAACGTAATAACCAAAAATTTTTGCACTGGATATATGGATTCAAGGCGGTCAATATCGATTGTTAAAAACAAAAATTTATGTATATTTTTTTAAAATATTAGATAATAATACAAAATACAAAATTAATTAACATTAAAATATCATGCTGGAAATAACCTTTTTGAATGCTAGGACGTTTTGCAAAGTTTTTGCAATTTTCAAAACTAAGATTTAGATCTTTCAAATCTTACTGCAACAAAGGATCAATAAAGATCACTAGAATATTTAACGCTGTGAAGGCTAATGGGCCAGTTACTCATGACACAGAACATAAACTTAACCATAAACATAAACTTAGAAAATTTGAGCGATTACTCAAAACTTTATTTCCGTAAACATAAACTTAAAAATCAGCTGATTTTCATTTTTGTTTTTTATACGACAATATTGCCACTTCGATTTCTCCATCTCGTGAACAATCAAATTCAAACTTTTCGCGACATTTTTTTACTTGCTATTATTAAATGTTTGAGCATCCAACGACTAAAATTATTAATATATTTACGAAACTAATAAAAATTGCAATCCATTTTGTATATTTTACAAATTATTTTAATTTGTTTACTTTTCAATTCATTCCGAAGAGAGTGGCAACAGTTTTTGCGTTTTCCGTAAACATAAACTTAGAAACCAAAACGAAACAGATTTCTAAGTTTACGGTTAAGTTCTAAGTTTATGTTCTATGTCTCGGGTAACCAGTTGTACAGCTTTCGGGAATGCCAGGTCGTGCTAGCTGACAAGTAAAACTAAGTTATGTCATGAGTAACTGGCCCATAAGTAATATATTTGAAAAAGATGAAAGTTACAAAGTTTGAGCTGTGAAATCAGATTACTATTGCAAGCCTTGATTTTTAAAACCAAGGCAGAAGGTGCAGAGAAGTCCTTACGAAGCTAACTCATGAGGATAGGATCACCTTGATTTCAGTGCTGGGACACAGCAACATTGAGTGCAAAAAGCCTCATTAAGCAAGCATACCGGTGGTTCAATGTGGCTATACTCCTAAAGGTCAAACTCCATAAAGTGCGTTTCATGCGTTTCGTTGTGTTTTGCGTTTCTCGCGTTGCAAAAAAAAGTTGAATCAGTGTATTTGTATGAAGCAAACTCCATGACTTGACGTCGATACCCGCGAAACGCATCAAAAGTTGAACTATTTTCAACTTTCTCTTGCGTTTCTTGCGTTAACGCCGTCAAACAGCTGACAAAGCTCCTAAAGATGTCATAAATTATGTGGCATGAATGTGGATGTGGATGTGGATGGTAAAGTCGATAACAAACTTGTGTTATCGAAAAAGTCGAATGCATTTATTTTACACGAAAGCTATTAAATACAGTTAAGAAACATTTTAAATCCAATATTTTAACATAAAATGTGAAGAAATTCCTAAAAAGTAGCATAATTCTTTGACAGACGAAACTTAGTCTTCGCTGTATTGGAAATTCGATAGCTTATTCGTTGTATATCGCATTTTGCTCATTCCTGTGAAATAAATTGCTACAAATTGAATTCAACTGAATGTCTTTTTTCATTTTTTGCAATTTCATTTTTTATTGTGTTTAAAATGAAATCAGTCTAAAGTCTATAACGTCGTTTAGCGATTCCATTTCGTTTTTTTCACAATTTTCCTTGTCTTCTCCCAATGCACAACGAAATCAATCAGCAGTTTGACAGCATCAGCTGACGTAAGAAGAAGAAGCTGACGCATGAAACGCACTTTATGGAGTTTGACCATTTGCAACGCGAATAACGCAAGAAACGCAATAACGCAACAAACCCCGAACGCATGAAACGCACTTTATGGAGTTTGACCTTAAGGAAAGTTAGTCTTTGACAAAATACTCCACTGGTTATAATCAAGAGTACAGTATCCAAGCACTTTTTTACTTCTTTGCCAAAGCCAACAATAATAGCAGCAACATCAACAGATTACACTGGCTGGGTTACAAAAAAAAACAGGACCACAGAGATCTATGGAGGATACTTGGACGTGCCAAGGCTCAATGAGGTCATCACAGGCCTCAGACTCATTGGAATACCAATGCAGCATTGGAAACCCAAGCGAGAAAAAACCCGCCCATTATTTATTTTCACTTCTTCGACATTATTAAGAATGAGTTGCAAAACGCAAGATTAATCTTTATTCTAAATTTTTGAAGAGGCAACGAATTGCGCTTGAGTTCACTTCTTGTCCCAAATTATATGGGAGCCAGGACAAACGGGAATTGAGGGCAATAAAGGGGCACTCAGCTTATTTATAGAGGAGTAGAGAATGTCCTAGAAAAGAACCAGAAGTTCAATATAGGGCTGACACTACGGGACTAAGGCACTCAAATGTCTTCCTTGAGGACCCCAACTCAAAATGAATATTTTTGTGCCTCGACTTAGTAAACCCACCAGTTGCTTCAGGTCATGACTTCTTAATCGAGCATAACAGACTCAGGAAACACATATCCACTTTTGGGCTAGAACAAGGCACCACTTGAAGGTCCTGTGAAGGAGTGAAGTAAACTCTGGTGTACATCATTCTTCACTGTGATACCATATCTCACAGTAGGAGACGACAATGGTACCAATAACATCTAAACTCACGAGAACTCATCTCTAGTCTCAGAGAGGTGGGACTAGGAAATCTATAGTACTCTATATAGTACTCTAGTAGTAAGAAGAGGGCGCAATAGATCAATATTGGGCGCAGTTCACCACCACTCACTACGATCTATCTATCTACTTGCTCCAGACCTAAAATTCAGCTCTTGTTTTGGTCAACGTCTAGAACACTGAATACGTTTAACACTGCACTACATATTATATGCGCTGATATCTCGAAAATTACACATCAGATTTGGCTAATTGTAATTTTAAAACACTAATTGTAGAACTAATTGTAGAACCCGATAAAAAAAGTCATCAAAGCAGTAGTTGATAGAAAAACTTAAGAAAATAAAACTTTTAAAAATGAAAACCCGTCAAAATTACCTCAATGGTCTTTCCAGTGTTAACTTCTTTTATCAACCTGATTTAGTAATTAAACCAGAGATATGGCACTAATTGGGTATCGGAAAATTAACTAATTAACTGAAATCAATTAACTAAGCCAACGAGTTTAAATATTATGGAATTTATGTAAACATCAAAGCGGAAAAATTAATACCTCTGGAACTCTGAATAAGTTCAACCCATGTCACTTTCTACATTTTTGAAGCAAACGTAAACTATAAATTTGAAGCAATTTTAGAGATGTTCAGGTGTTCCAAAAAATTTCGATATGTCAACAGATAACGTACCAAAATTCTTCTCAAATTATCTCAACATATATTTTATATATTTAAATCAACATATCAAATCAAGATATCAAATCAATAAGCTTGAAGGACATTTATTGTGTGTTAATCAGGAAAAGCTTTCATTTATCAGAACTTATTATTTAACTTTAATGGCCTTCATGCCTTTTCTGCATCTCTGACAATCACTTTTCATCAAAACTACACAACCTTATTGAATAACAATTTAAAAAGAAAGATAATTGTTTTAGTTATTTACATCAATTGGCAACACTACTTTTCCTTTTCGGCCATTCTCCTCACTTATAAAACTGCACTTTGTACGCTCCAACCATGAAAAACATTTTCCTCACGATCACAAACCGACTTACACATATTTGCATTGCATGAAGATAGACAAATCGATCAACAATGGAAAATCGATTGACTCGACAGTAAAGTGCACAAAATCGATCAAAGCGATCGTGGCAGCCGGTGTAAGTGTTGCAGCCAACAACAATTGAAGTCATTTAAGTGGAAACTCTTATAGGAAATGAACTGATTTCTCAGGCTACACCTCAGTGCTGCCGGACTTATGCGGCACAGAAGCGGCGGCAGCGAGGCAAAGTACTCGTACGTGAGCAAAAGTACCGAGTGATCGAATGCATAAAGTGAGGTTAGGTTGCAAGCAAACGGGCTCAATTCAGGTGTGAAAATGCGCAATTTTTTTTTATATTGACGACACTATTCGGTTCATTGACTGTGAACAGTGCAGTGAACGAAACGTGGTAAATAAAAGTTTTTGTTATTATAGACAAAATTGGCGCCAATGTTAACGTTAACGAGCTTTCTATTGATTATTAGTTTTGTTTGAAATATTAGAGAGTGTTGGATGGTTTTAATGGTGTGAGAAATTGTGGGTTTGTTGACTCGATAACACCGTGCGACAAAAATTCAAAAAATTTTTCACACCGGAAAAAATCCATATGGGCGTGAAACTAGAGACCAAACATAGTAATACTGCGTACCCAGTTTTTTATTTCTACATCCTTTGTCCTTTTAAAAGGACTTCAAAATTTTGAAGGGGATACAAAATATAAAAAATATAAAAAATACTTAACCTCGTTAGAATATAGCGATATGTATATCAAATGAAAGAGGAAAGGCTCATGAATTTAAATAAAACTAATTTTTTATCTATTTGTAAAAAAAGGATATGAAAAAGGTCCTTTGAAAATTTGAGTCCCTTATATCCTTGAAAATTTACATCGCATTTTCTTGAAAAGTTACTATGTTAAAACCCAAAATCTCCTTGATAACGTGTCAAAATTTCATTATTCTCGCTTCATTGATTTTGTATCTTTTTATTATTTAAAATACTGATACTCAAATAAATTAGAATTTTTGTACTTCATTAGAATTGCAGCTTCCGCCTTTTTTCTAATAACTTTCGAACTAATAAAGTTAGAGTAATGAAATTTTGACACGTGATCAAGAAGATTTTGAATTTGAACACACTTACTTTTCAAGAAAATTCTATGTAAATTTTCAAGGATATAAAGGATTAAAAATTTTAAAGGACCTTTTCCATATCCTTTTTTTACAAATGGATAAAAAATTAATTTTATTTAAATTCTTGAGCGTTTCCTCTTTCATTTGATATACATATCGCCATATTCTAACGAGGTTAAGTATTTTTTATATTTTTTTAATTTTTTATCCCCTTCAAAATTTTGAAGTCCTTTTAAAAGGACAAAGGATGTAGAAATGAAAAACTGAGTACGCAGTATTACTATATTTGGTCTCTAGTTTCACGCACATATGGATTTTTCCCGGTGTGAAAAATGCTGTCGTACGGTGTAATTGTTTATTATATTTTAGGAATTGAGTAGACTTTGCTTTGTTTAAGATTTTGTTCATTTATAGCAAAGTTTATTAATTTTGTATGAGTTGGTTATTTTAGTTATGGCTGGAAACTTACTTTTCTTTTTCAGAAAGGGCGGCGGATGATCGCCGGGCATGCCGCGCGGATCGGACATTTCCATTAGCGGATTGTAGAGTTTGCCGGGATCGATGCCGGGCGGAAACAGGCCAAGCGGTGAATCCAAGCCGAACACTGAAAAGATGCAGTTGAGAAGTGATTAAATATTTTTGAAAATAATTTTTTGGGTATAATTATTTAATGTATTTTAAATGAAATAAAAGCAAATATTTATTATAAAATGTTTAATAAATAAAAATAAATTTCTTCAATCTGGAATCCTTTGAGCCAAAATATTTACACACCAAAAAGTTGTCTTTACTCCAGGCAGCAAACTATTTCCCCCTTCAACCTCTTTGCTCATCCCTTACATTCTCGATTCCTACTTTAAACTTACTATTTATCTCTTCCCCTTCCCTTTCCGCCCAACTACCATATCCCGAAGCGTTTTGGTATTTTCGTTGTTTGTCGAAAGAAAAAGAAGTCATTAGGCTAAAAAGTTTACGCCATAAAACTGTCATATATTAACGACAGTTGACAGCACGTTCACAGTTAATTTGACAAACTAACTACCAGTTTTTTCACTACCACCGCCACAGCGATATGCGGACACATACACACGCACACACACATACACCTTCACACCGTTTCCACTTTCCAGCCGCTGTGTGCTGTGCGACAAAGTTTTGCCGGTTTAAGTTTTTAAAATCGCAGTCAAAATAAATTCAATTGCGGTTTCATTTATTTATTTATTTAGTTGCACGAGCCAAAGGTGCAAATGCACTGTCGATGTGTGTGGAGTTCATGGCGGCGGCGACGCGACAACGCCGACTGTCATGTGACGCCAAGTTGGTGGAGGGGGAACTGTGCAATTTATGCTGTCGTCGCGGTCGAATAAAGTCGCAGAGGCAAAAAGGCAAAAACGAATTTTGCATGTGTGTGCGACAGACGGCGGGTGTGTGCAAAAATATGATTTGCACAAGAAAAATAAAACAAAGAAAAAAATAAAAGAACAAGAACAAGAAAAATAAAAAAAATCAAAAGAAGTAAAAAAGATAGAGCTCTGAAAGATATAGTAATGTGATTTGTGTGTGACGAACAAAGTGTGGAATACAGTGGCGCCGATTAGTTTGGGGAGTTAGTTGCTGTAATTTTTTAAAGCGCAGTGATTCTGTTTTTCTTATAGTTTATTCTTTGTCTATAATATAGAGTCCTGGAATCTTTACATCCTTCCAGAACCAAAGCAATGTTTTGCTTCAAAAAAGATAGTTGTGATAACCATAACCGATTTATTAGAGACCTTTCATAACGTTATATTCTTTGTTTATAATAAAGAGTCCTGAAATCCTTACATCCTTCCAGAACCAAAGCAATGTTTGCTTCAAAAAAGACTGTTGGGGTAGCCATAACTGATCTATTAGAGACCTAGAAACACCTTTTTTGTGATGGAATTTTCTTTGTCTATAATAAATAGAAAGTTTCCCAACCATTGCATACTTCCGAAAACAACCCAACCCTCAAAAAAGACTATTGGAACAAAATGACTATAAAGCTATCTAAAATATGGTCTATTAGAGACCTAGAACGATCTGTTTTATGATGGTATATATTTTGTCTATAATAAAAAAAACTCCCAACTTTAAATCCTTGCAGAACCTATGCAAGGTTTTGCAACAAGAAAGACTTCTGGGTGACAAAGCTGCCTAAAATACGAAATTGTCATAACTGATCTATTAGAGACCCAGAAGGATGTGTTTTAAAATGGTAGATTCTCAAAGTTCTCTAACTTTTACATACTTCCAGAACCAAAACAATGTTTTGCTATCTATCTATCTATTAGATATAGAATTAGATCTATTAGATAGAATTAGATCTATTAGATACCTTGAAGCACCTTTTTTTAATGGTATTCTTATTCTTTATTTATTCTTTGTCTTTTATATAGAGTCCTGCAGTCTTTACATCCTTGTAGAACCAATGCAATGTTTTGTACCAAAAAGTTTGTTGGTATATTCTTTGTCTATAATAAAAAGAAAAGTTTCCCAACCATTGCATACTTCCGAAAACAACCCAATGCCTCAAAAATGACTATTGGAACAAAATGACTATAAAGCTATCTAAAATATAGTCTATTAAAGACCTAGAACGGTCTGTTTTATGATGGTATCTTCTTTGTCTATAATAAAAATACCTCAAAATTTTAAATCCTTGTAGAATCTATTTAACGTTTTGCAACAAGAAAGACTGCTGGGTGACAAAGCTGCCTAAAATACGAAATTGTCATAACTGATCTATTAGAGACCCAGAAGGATGTGTTTTAAAATGGTAGATTCTCAAAGTTCTCTAACTTTAACATACTTCCAGAACAACCGATTGTTTTACATTAAAAAATACTGCTGATAAAAAATATTATAAAAAGGACTATTGCAAAAAACGTATAACAAAGCATTTTGAAATACGAAATTGCCATAAAATATCTATTAGGGACCTTGAACCATCTGTTTTAAAATATATATTCTAAGTATATAGTATATTCTTTGTCTATAATATAAGCAAAGTTCTCTAACTTTTACTTTCAGAACAACGGAAAGTTTTACATTAAACAAGACTGATGATCGAAAAAAGATTACAAAAGGACTATTGGAAAAAACAGATTTTAAAGCTACTTGCAATACGAACTTTCCATAACTGTTCTATTAGAGACCTAGAACGATCTGTTTTAGGACAAAGTACTCCAAATTTTACTTTCTTTCAGATAGTTGGGAGAAAGAGACTAAAAAATGTCCTGAAATACGAAATTGCCATAACTGATCTATTAGAGATTTAGAACCACACTTCCTAAATTCATATTGTCATTTTTTATATACACCATGCCATGGCGTTCACAATGCCAAGAAGAAAGTATGTCGGATTTGGAAATAGATGTCGTTCTAGTTAGATAAATTTCTTTGTCCAGTGGGCTGTCAAATGTCTCGAAAACAATCAAAGAAGTGTAGATAGCGAAACAAATTTTGGTAAAAATTTTATTGGATGAAAGAATTTACCAGAAAATTAAGGAGATATGTAGGCCTTGTTTTCAGTACAACTTCAAAGAAAAAAAAAATTAAAATTAAGCACCATTTGGTCAATTTCAAATAGAATTTCAGGACACAACATGGCCTTCTCGAACCTTAACCCTTTTCCTATTTTATTGCCATATGGTAACGTATCACATTGTGCAAACCTGAGCCTTTAATGGACTAAGAAGTCACATTTATTTTTGATCGTTGGAATAGTTAAAAGTTTTTAGAATTTTTTTAATAAAACTGAATATTTTAATAAAAAACAGAGAAGTTTTACAATTTTTTCTTCACATTTTAATTTTATTAAAAAAGTAAAATTTTTAATTTTTTCATAGCTTCAATTCACAACCAGATTTTGAAGAAATGAAGAAATTGGCTTGAAGTTGAAGTTGAGTTAGTGATTACTCTGGCAGAACTTTAATCGATTAATGTAACCAACGCAAGGAATTAACCCTGTTTAGGCCTCATGTGAGCAGAGTGAAAAAGAAAAAAGTGATGAAATATTGGGTCTTGATTCATGCAAAAAGGATTCATTCAAGGATTCAAACTTTCTATATGTTTTGATTATATGTTTATTTTTACTCTCAGTGTTGCCAAATGATAAATATTTTATATTTTTGTTTTATGATAAATATTTTAGGGGGAAAATTTAGGGGAAAATATTTTACAGACATTTTTAATTTACGCTTTAAAATGTCTGCGGCCAACCATGTTGCATTTTTGGTGCATCAACACTTTGTTTAGATATATTAGTTAGTGGGTCTTTTTTTGGTTTTATGTACCAAATAGAATGAGCAATTTTCATGAAATATTCATTTTATGTGTGCATTATAAATTTGGGGAATAATTTTAGTTTTTAGGGGGAAATGGACTTCATTTTAGTGGGATTGCTTGAAATCCACATGGCAACACTGTTTACTCTTCAAGTGTCCGAAACTCAAATTCCGTGTTTTTTATACAATGTGAAAAATTAAATTTTTTGTGTTTGGATCGACTTCTTGTAGGCACATTTTTTGCATGAGTTTTCAGCTCAATTTTCAATATTTTTTTTTTAAATTTTTATTAGATCCACTTCTTCCTCCTATGCTTTTAACATTAGAAAGACCGCAAGTTCTCCATACCTAAAAAGATTACATATCATATTCGCTGATATCTCGAAAAGTACACAGCGGCCTTGGCTAATTTTTTACAAAATAAATGTTTGAAAAATTTAATTCACATTGATGGGGGTTCGGTACACAACTTTTGCGTCCAATACTTGAAACCACACTTGCCACCCACAATTTTTGTAACAAACAGATAATTGAGATGGCTTGAACCCCCTTTCGTGCGTCACTGCTTGAATCTATTTATGTCTTCTGGATTTTCAGTTCAATATTTTAACCGTGCAGCTACAGCACTTGAAACTTCTATTAGTTCCATAACTTGACGAGAGAGATTATGGAACGTCAACTGCAGAAAAGATTAAGAAACATTTCAATAAAAATTTGAAAATAGTTTATACTGTTAAGGGTCGAAAATTCAATCATTCTAAAGTGCACAGCAAAATCTGAAAACTTTAATGGATCTTTTCAAATTCTATTAAAAATGTTGGTAACATCAGCATTGCTTTAGTTTTTAATTTTGTCTTTAAATCATATGAAACTTGACTTCAAAGTTTTCCTCCCCATTCCCCAAGTTTAACCCATACTGCACTTTCATTGCATACTTTCAACCAAGTCAACTGCTACCAAACACATTACCGCAATTTCTTGCGTTTTATTTAAACGTTTGTTTGTGTGTGCTCGGAGCACGCCGGAAGTTTAAAACGCCTCACAAATATTCACATTTTCTTAAGGAGTATGCAAAAAAAAATCACTACACTCCTTTACTCCACACATTGGCAACTGCAATAATAATAATAATAACAACAACAACAACATTTTTCCATATTTTCCCCAATAATCCGTACAGCTGTCTACAGTTGCGTCTTGCATTTTGTTTTCAAGCGGCAAACGATATTCATATTAATAATATCCGTTTGGGGAGTTAAGCCGCCGAAAAGTATGCAACGCGACATGCATGTGCCATGTGCGCTACCGCTACCGCCGACCAGAAGCATATAAAATAAATTAAGGCAAAACACAAAAATAAATACGAAATGCTAAAAAAAACCAAAGGCAGACGCCGGCAAACCGGGCGAACGTGTAGTAACGTAACGTAATGCGACAAATGCGATGAGCTGCAAGCGGAGTGAGAGGTGAGTGCGAATGTACGTTACGATGTATGAAAAATCACTAACTACTGCATAAATATCCTGCGGCACATGCGGACTGGGTTCATGGTGGCGCAGGGAGTGGGAGGGAGGCGGAAATAGACATACGCGAGCGCGTTGAAGAAATGCAAAGGCAGCAGGCAAACAGGCAAAGAGGCATTTTTTCTTGCAGTCAACACTTTCTGCAGCTGTTATTTGCACAGAAAAACGGTGAAATAAGTGAGGAGGTGTGGAGAGGGGGGACGCTGTAGAAATTGCTTGAAAAATCATTGAACTAATATAAAGTGAGCGGATGACGACATGCAGACAGAGAACGACGAATGCTTCGGTGTCTTTGAAATATGTGCAGAGACTTGGGTGCCGTCTACATGCTGAAACTTAGGTTATAAGTTGTGATAGGTTATATCAGTTAAGTATAATAGAAGTTAGAATAAGTGCGGTTAAGTTAGGTGAGAATAAGTTGGGCGAGTTTAGGTTAGGCGACGTAAAGTTAGGATGCGTCTAGCAGGGATTAAGTTGGGTTTGATTGAATTAGGTTAGGTTTGTGTCTTTAATTATGTAATGCCAGCTAAGTATTGGAGAAATTAGGATATGAAGTTAAGCAGTTAAAGTTATGTTCATTTAAGGTTCAAGTTAAGGAAGGAAAAGTTAAGCTAATAAAAATGTATGTTTTATTAGATTGACTTAAGTTTGTATTTTAAAATATATTAGATTATGTATGCAAAGCATATGTGATGGTTACATAAGTGAGGCTAAGTTATTAGGTTAAGTTAGAATAAGTTAAGCGGGTATAAGTTTGAGTTTGAAGAGGTTTGCATTCGTGAAGTTAAGTAAGAGAGGTTAAGTTAGGTGAGGTTTAGTTAGAAAAGGTGAACCGGGTACAAGTTTGAGTTTGAAGGGGTTGGCTTAAAGTTGTGTCCTACAGTAGGTTAAGTAATGTCTGTATAGCATTCGGGAAGTTAGTATAAGGGAGGTTAAGTTAGGTGAGGTTAAGTTAGAATAAGTTAAGTTAGTCTAAGTTTGGGTGTGAACAAGTTATCTTAAGTAAGTGTCCTATAATAGGAAAAGTTAGGTCTGTATAGCACTCGTTAAGTTAGGGAAAGTGAGGTTAAGTTCTGTGAGGTGAAGTAAGGATAGGTCAAGCAGGAATTTGTTTCGATTTGATGGCGCTGGGTTAAGTTAGTGTCCTACAATAGGTTAAATAATGTCTGTGTAGCATTCGTAAAGTTAGAATAAGAGAGGTTAAGTTAAGTGAGGTTAAGTTAGAAAAAGTTAAGTTGGTATAAGTTTGGGTGTGAAGAGGTTATCTTAAGTAAGTGTTCTATAATAGGTTAAGTAATTTCTGTATGGCATTCGTGAAGTTAGGATAAAAGAGCTTAAGTTCCGTCAGGTTAAGTTAAAAAAAGTTCCGTGAGGTTACGTTAGAATAGGTGAAGCGGTTACAACTTTTAGTTTAAAGAGGTTGGCTCAAATAAGTGCTCTAAAATGGGTAAAGTTAGGTCTATATAACACTCGTTAAGTTAGGATAAGTGAGGTTAAGTTCTGTGCGGTTGAGTTAGAATAGCCGTTACAAGTTTTATTGGGTTGGGTTAGGTTTGTGTTGTAAATTGTTTTACGTAAGTAAAGTTTAAGTAATTTTAAGATAGGTTAGGTTAAATAAAGTGGATTAAGTAATTTGTGGTAAAGTTAGATTAGGTTAAGCTGATAAATTTGTGGGTTTGATTTGAATGATTTGAATGATGTTTTCTTCTACAATAGGTTTAATTACGTCTGAATAGTATACCTAAAGTGAGGTTAAGTTCGGTGCGGTTAAGTTAGGATAGGTCAAGCTTGAATTTGGTTCGATTTGATGGGGTTGCGTAAAGTTTGAATCTGCTATTAGGTTAACTTAGTATATGTGAAATTGTGATAAGTTAGGTTAAGTCAGTAAAGGTTAAGTAATACTTAACTCAGGTTAGTTAGGATAGGTTAAGGTTAAGAAGTCAGAGGTTAAGTCAGGATAAATCAAGCAGGATGTTTAGTTCGTGGTTGAAGTTAAGTTTGTGTCTTGCATTGGGTGAGATTATTTCAGTATAGCTTATGTGAAGTTAGGATAGATTAGGGTAAGTTTGTTGAGGGCAGAAAAGGATAGAACAGGCTGGGTTTGCTTACGTTAGATTAATATTGTGTCTGACAATTTTTTAACCTCAGTTTCATTTACCTAGTGGAGCAATTAGCTCTGTTTTCCCATTCTTAATCGGAGCATGTCTACTTTGCAATGCACTAAAAATATCACCTCTCGCTCAATAAATATACGATTAATTTTCAAATTTACTTTTCTTGGAACACCCTGTATAAAAATACAGCTTACTTTTTTCAAGAAGGCCGCTGTCACCATGCCCCAACCAAAAATAAAAATCACTACAACCATCAGCGAAGCACACTTAAGCCCCAAATTTGGCATTCTTCAGCGCAGTACCCCCACCCACCCCTTGGACCCCTTACACTCATACCCTTTACACTCATACCCCTATCGGTCGCGTCACAGCACATATCCTTACATGTTGCGAGCTACGTTGAGGTATTAAGTAATCACAGCGATATGCAAAGCAGCCAACACCGTCACACATTGCCTACAACGCACCAACCCTCCCACCCGTCCCACCCCTCCCGCTGTTGCCGGTGTGCACCAAAGCTTTTGAAGCATTCATTCATTTCTTTTTCATAAAAGAAATCATACAAAACATAGACATTGCATAGACTACTACTTAAAAATACTGAGCGGTAAAAATTATTGCCGTTATCCTGCTTATCCTTGACGCTTACGCGTACAGTCAAAACATATTCCTACAAACATATACATAGAAATTGTATAAATCCATTCGTTTTTCAGCTGCCATCGGTTGCATTTGTTCGCTTGAGCGCTGGCGTATGAATGATTGTCATTATTGCATATCCTGACATATCCTTACATACATTTATTCATATGCTTCAACTTCACTTCAGCTTGAGCGATTTCGAGCGCGCTTCCTTCTTGCGAGCGCTGCCAGCGATTTTCGTACGCTTTTGTTTTGCATTTGAATGAATACGCGCGTCGATTTGCCTGACTTTGGTGACTTGGCAGCGGCCAGCGTCGACTGACGGTTGCCGGCTGCTTGGCAGTTGGGTGCCTTACGAAATCATTCGTTCATTCAGCGGAATGTCAATATTATGCGTTGTCATTCGCGTCAGAACTACACACATCCGCCGCCGCAGCGGCAGCCAGCAACCGAGGCAGCACCACTCGAAGGACGCCAACAATGTTGCACAGATTCACGCATTCAATTGTGTGCAGCAGCACTCTATGTCTGTGTGTGTGTGTGTGTGTGTTGCTACCTTTCGTCGTCCTCATAATCACTAACGTTTATTTGTTTCTGGAGCATGTGTAGAAGGACTCTTCAAGCGTAAAATATTAATAGAATAATCACTTCCATTGTTTGTGCGCGGTGCCTTCGCCGCTTGAGATGAACGCTGAGTCGGGTTATGAGCTTTGCGAATTGCAAAAGAATTGCAGAAAATTGACGTTTTCAAATAGAGAAATTTGTTAAAGCTTTTATGTGTTAAACAATGGAAGAAGGTAAATGCGAATAGCTACCAAAATAAAGTCAAGGAATGAATAGATTTTTTATAAGAAAATTTATAATTGGACTTTAATGAAGATGAAACTCTAAAGGGCACTGAATATCTTAATACCTCAACTCGTCTGTTTTAAAAATATGAATAACCCCTTTTAAACCACTTGGGCTCAGATTTATGGTCTCCTAAATAGCTGAGCTACCGCATCAGTAGCTCAGCATGAATTGAGCTCCCAATGCAGAGGTCGTGGGGTTCGAGTCACACTTAAGACTTTTCTAATTTTTCCTTTCGTCGCATCAACATTTCTTAGTAAAATTTTTAACCTTGAAACTAATTCCTATCCCTTCCACCAGGGGCGGATTCAGAAAAATATTTCGGAGTGGTTTCAAAAAGTAATTCTTTAATACTCATAAAATGCCAAAAAGTGCCTTGAAATTTGTATGTAGTTTTAAAGCCGATCCTAATATTTCGGGGGGGTTTCAACCCCAACCTCCCCCGCCCTCCTGAATCCGCCACTGCCTTCCACCTATTCAGTTTTCAGTAGTCGTACATGTGCAACAACTTCACCTGCGGTGCCAGTACGAACTAAAGGAAAATGACGCAGCACTTATCGAAGACACCAACCATCTGCGTTATCTACCTCTTATTCACAACAAATACATGAAGGTACTCATATAACTTAGTTGAAAAACGTTCACCATACGAAGGTGCCTCTCCTAGGGGACGGTAGATGAGAGCTCTGTCACCTTAGAATGCTAGCGATAGACTAATCCCACCCTGGCAGAATTTCAATTGATTATCATAACCAACACAAGCAGTAGCGCACACAGGAGGGAGTGGGTTTGGGGGTTCAAACCCCCCAAATACAAAAATTGCTGGTACAAAATATGGGTTCGAACTGAATTGGGCTCAAAGGTTGTACGCGAACCCTACTTCCCTCCTCCTTCCCTCCAAATAAAATCCTGTGTGCGCCACTGAACACAAGGCAATTGCTACTTTGAGGCCCTATGTGAATAAAGAAAGAAATTTCAAAATAACTCAAATAATGTTATTCCCTCATATTCACTTCAGTTGGAAGCATAAGTGGCTTGAATCCGAATCGATATCTCCTGGAAGGGATTTCTTATGGATGGGAATGGCATACGAATGAAAATGTGACTATTAACTCAGAAGAAGGTAACACTATTGCCTAAGATTATCTAAGGTTAGATGAGGCTTATGAAGATACACCGTTGAAGTCGCTCTTCTACTCGTTCATTATAAATTCTTGTAAATCAATGAAAAGAAGAATCTCATGAGTCTCTTTTCGGTTCAAACCTCTTCGTTCTATCGTTCAGCTTTTGCTAAGTTTGTTAAGCTCTTAGGAACTTCCATACATGTTTACTGTGAATACGTTGCATTCGGCAGAAAAATATGTCTAGAGTTAGGTGCTCCGGACCCTTGGAGCCAGGTTCTTCAATGGGCATATGGAAATAGCTGATGCACAGATAACTGATCTACACAATTTCCTCGCCAAGACCAAATGGTTCCCAAAAGATCCCGTCTGAATCTACAGGGATCCCAAGAGAGAGGAAAAGACACTGGTATTTTTTAAGAATAAAGGTATTCACAGTGTACCCAATAGCGTCTCCGAGTGGAAGTGCATGACGCACACTTCCCTTCTTTAACATATCTAACCTAATCTAGGGGCGACAACCTCGGGGAAGATCTGAAACTTGAACCCCAGAGGGTACTAAAACTATGTAGGAAAAAACATCAACCTGGAGGGATAAATCAAGGCTTGCACACAAGACCGCCAATGGTTGCAGTGCTTAAAAGCCTTTAACAATAATAACAATGGGCTTTTAGGAATCCTTGATCTCACAGTGCACTGTTGGCGTTCCTGAGAGACCAAACTATAGCACAGAACTCAATTTGATCTCATTTTTATCTGAAGAGCTGAACATTTATAAGGCTCCATCGTGGAATTCTATGAGGTATGACTCAGATACCTTTTCATATGCCCAGACCCGGAGATTCAAATGTAAAGAAAACTTAAGATTTTTCTCTTTTTTATAAACATTTCATAGCGAAATCCTGAGAAATTTCCATAAAACTCGCACCTCGAAAAAGTGTATTTTTTCCAGTTAAGTATAGAAAAGTCTTCCTATTGCTTCCAACAAACGCCTTCCTCAGCGCCCTCAAAGCTTTGTTGGTAATTATCAATAATTCGATTTATGCACTTTGCACTCGACTCGTCTTCTTCTTCTTCCCACTTTCTACAAACCACAAAGGACATACAAAATCCTATTTTGTAAAACCCATTACTGACGCCACTTCAGTGTGCATTCTCGCCGAGCTGTCATAAATGGCAAAAGAAATTAAAATCCGTTTTATGCTTGCAAATTCCCTACCGACGTCAAGGCGCACACACATGTTGCATGCAGCATACAGCCGCAGCTGCATACACTGTCATCAAAGAAACAACAACAACAAAGACACAACACATGCTCGCTCGTAGCTGTGACTGCAATTGTCCTCATGGAGCATTTTTTTCAAAAGCCACTCGCCAAGTAGATGCACGTCGCATCGTCCTTTACTCGACTGTTGCAACAACAACAAAGTTGACTGGTTGTGTTAAATGCTCAAACGCCAAGCAAATGTCAAGCGCGCTGTCATAGCAAACAAGACCCAACTTGTGCGTTCTGTCCTATTTTGTTCCTAGAGTCAGTTTGTATTTTTTTGCTGCCAGTCCAGTGGCCATGCATCGAAACGGAAATGTTTCGCGCTTTTCGCGGTTGGGGGAAAAAACGGGAAATGACTTGGTGACGTGTGCATACATTGGCGCATTTGATTATTGAGGATTTCCGCTTGTTTTCGCAGCGTTGGTAAGTGGCTTGAAGCGCATTTGTTCGCTTCTTTTACCACACAGTGAAGTGAAAAAGGTTACTAGTTACTTTTTGTAGAATTTTTTTGCAATCGACTGTTGCACATCCTTTTTGCTTGGCACGGGAGATTTATAAGTACCACGTTTGATTCAAACAAGTGAGAAATGGAAGCTTTACAATCTCCTCTCGGTACATTAAAGGAGCATTGCTTTAAATTGTAATAAGACTTGGATAGGTTCAGGTGGCAGTGGAACATATTTCTAAACATTAAACTGACTGTCTTCAAACTGACCTCAAATATGATTCCTTAAAATGCTTACTTACTTTTAAATTGAACTTCAAAAATCTGAAGTTACTTCTTCTACCATCTTAACTCATTGAAATCCCGTTCTCTGCTCTTAATGGGATCTTAAATCTGAATCTATGAAATTCTCACTCTATGCGCTCAAATCTGACCTCTTAAAAAACTCACTCTTTACTCTCAAACTGAACATAAAAAACTGAAATCAATTCAATAAATTAATTAAATCAATTCAATTCATTCAGTCCTCATTCTCGGCCCTCAGACCACACTTTTTGCTCCTAATCGGACCTCTATGAAATCCTTACTCCATGCGCTCAAATCTGACCTCTTAAAAACTCACTTTTTACTCTCAAACTTAACACCAAAAACTGAAATCAATTCAATTAATTCAGCTAAAGTCCCCATTCTCGGCCCTCAGACCCCACTCTTTGTTTCTAGTCGGTCCTCAAGTATAAATCTATGAAATTCTCACTCTATGCGCTCAAATCTGACCTCTTAAAAAACTCGCTCTTCACTCTTAAACTGAACATTAAAAACTGAAATCAATTAATTCAGATAAAGTCCCCATTCTCGGCCCTCAGACCCCACTCTCTGCTTCTAGTCGGTCCTCAAATCTTAATCTATGAAATTTTCACTTTATGCGCTGAAATCTGACCTCTTGAAAAGCTCGTTTTTCACTCTCAAACTTAACACCAAAAACTTAAATCAATCTAATTAATTCAGCCGAAGTCCTCATTCTCGGCCCTCAGACCCCACTCTCTGCTCCTAATGGAACCTTAAATCTGAGTTTATGAAATTCTCACTCTATGCGCTCAAATCTGACTTCTAAATAAACTCACTCTTTACTCTCAAACTTAACATAACAAACTGAAATTAATTCGATTTATTTAGCTGAAGTCCCCATTCTCGGTTCAACATGAAACCCTAAATTATCAATTTTTTGCGATAAAGTAGATCAAGCAGAGTCTACACTTAAGCTGGCCTTGAAGAATCTGAAATCAGTTCTATGTACTGTCCTCACATCCAAATCCTAAAGTACTCATCCTATCCACTCAAATTGGCCTTCTCAAATATATTATCTATCACCCCCATCTCTTTCCTCTTCTTCCATTACACCTCAACCCCATATCTCTTTTGCAATCTACAACTATTCTGTACTCACTGTGTGGTGGCGTCAACGTTAATGCCGATGACATACCCGGAAATTGCAATGGTGACGGCGGATGCGGCGGCCCATCGGGTGGATTGAAGTGTGTCGGCAAACTCATCGGCGAACTGGGCGCAAACTCCTTACTCAAACGATTCATGCTATCTTCGAGACGTTCATGGGGTGCCGGTCCGCCGCCGGGACCGCCCGGTCCGAACGGCGGCATACCGGGCATGCCCATCTGTCCGAGGATGCTGTTCGCGTAGGCGTTGTGCTGCTGCTGCAGTTCGCGTTGTTCGCGCTGCATTGCATGATCGCGTTCGCGCGACTGCTGATGCGAGACCGCGGCCGCTGCTGCCGCTGCCGCCAGCGACAGATCCATTTGGTGTTCCATGTGCTGAAAGGGATTTTCGCCGCTTGCCGCTGCTGCAGCGGCCGCTGCAGCTGCGGCGTGCATTTGTGCCTCCAGTGCGTCCATTTTGCATTGGTTTTCGGCCGCCGCGTTCGAGGCCCGATCGAGTCGCAGGTCGCGAAGGCTGGCCGTCGCAAAAGGGTGCATGTTGTTCGATGAGTTCGGCGTCGACGACGAGGAGCTTTTGTTCAGGTGTCGTATGTCCTTCAGCGACAGCACAATGCGATTGTTGTTATTCAACTTGCTATTGTTGTTGTTATTTGCCGGGCTGCTCTCGCTGTCCGAGGCGGATTGGCTGCCGTTGGTGTCGTTGTGGTCCTTTTTCGTTGTGCACAAGTCTTCGGGACCGTCCGAAAGGCCCGACATTGATTTGCGACGCAATTCGTTAGTGGTGTTGATGAGTTCCTCGATGTCTTCCGGCTCGTGTTCCTGCTCTTCCTCATTGTCGTCATCCTCGCCGTCCATGGATTGTTGTTCGGCATTTGGCTGTGGCGTCGCTTCGCGCTCCGAACTCGAATCAGCGCGTTGATCGTCGTTGTGGTGATGGTGGTACGCGGAGGGAGTCTTGTCGTGTAGCTCATTATTTTCGTGGCTGTCATTGCCATTGCCACTGTCGTCCTCGCGTTCGGGCTCGTCCTCGTCCATTGCCTCGGTCAGCTCACTCTTGATCACAGTCTTCAAAGCTTCCAAATTCTTTGTATGCACATTGTCCAGCGGCACATCGAGCGCCATCGGTTCTTGTTGTTCCTCCGGCGGTACGGGACTCGCTGGCTTGCTTGCCAACTCGTGCGGCAGTTCGCCGGAGCGTCGGCGCGGTCGTGCCTGCTTGCGACGCGGCATGGGCGATGTGCACAAATCCGAATGGCCGCCCGATTCGTGCGGCAACTCCTGATCACTCTCCACATCTCGCTCCAACTCACGATCCCGCTCACGTTCCCTTTCGCGTTCTCGTTCCCGCTTGCGTTCGCGCTCGCGTTCTCGTCGCGTCGACGAGCCAAAGAGGCGCGAGGGCAAAATCACCTTCGAGCCCGCCGTCACCATCGACGGCGACTCCTCGTCGAAACTCGAACACCGCTCCAGCTCCGACGACATCAGCGAAGTGTCGATCATGCCAAAGTCGTCTGGCGAGGCGGCCGGCGTGGGCGTGTGCTCGGGCACGGAACTCTCCACGAGGCCGCGCACCTGCAGCGACTCGCCGGCCTGTATCAGTGTCTGCAGACGTTCCTGCGGCACGCTTATCTCGCCGCGATACATAAAGTCGACAATGGCCTGCACCACCCAGCCGTGGAAGTCCTTCAGCACAATCACCGGATGCTTGCAGGGCGTTTCGGCAAAGACGCGCTGAAAGAACGGCGAGCATGCAGACAGCACCATTTTGTGTGCGTGTATGCTGGTCTCGGCGCACACCAGCGTCACGTCGACCAGCGTCTTTGTCTGCAGCAGCGCATCGAAGGCGCGCAGTATGTGATTCTGGTGGTTGTTCCAACGCAGGCTGTAGTGATCCTGAACGGCCGGCGCGGGCGTCGACGTCGCAACGCCCGCGGCCACAGCGGCTGCTGCGGCGACCACGGCGGCGGCCGCCGCTGCTGTGGTCGAGGGCGTGCTGGCGACGTTGGTCAGCAGCGAGGCGGCCATTGTGGTGGGCGTCAGTGTGGGCGGTACAGCGGATGTGTCGGTCAGTGGGTCGCTCGCGGCGGCAGCAGCGGCGGCCGTGTTGCCGCCACCGCGCGCGCTGGCCATCATATTGAGCGGCGGTGTGGGCGGCGTTACTGGCGGCGTTGTAACGGCTGTCGTCGCTGTCGGGCCGGTATGCGTGAGTGACAGTTTACGTCTTTTGATAAGCTCGTCCGATTCCTTTAACATTCAGACAATCGGACCGCAATGCGTCGCACTGAAGTGAAACACGTGAAGGCGAACGCCGTTGTCGCCAAAGTAGCGCTGGCGTTGTCACGTGGTGAACCCACGCGTAACAGCCGAAATTTGAAGTTCCCCCCTTGCGTCGAGCTGCTGCTTGTTGCCTCGCCCGGTGTGTGAGTGTTTCTTTTATTTCGCAGCCTCTGTGTTTGGTTCACCTTTGCGGCGTTCAGGCGTCGCCGCTGTCGTCGACGACGTCGAGAACGCGTCTCAATCGTAGCCCAAGTCTAGCGCGCACCGCTGTCTGCAACGAGATAAAGACAAAAGATAAACATGAGTATTTTTAATATACCAGCGTGTTGTGTGAATCTGCGAGCACGGGTATTTTTTATAAGGATTTCA